>JAVQKC010001059.1:0-12956 GCA_036025475.1 Philypnodon macrostomus
GCTCTGCAAAAGGCCTCAGACGACGTGACTCAGGACCTGGCGGCGGCGGCGACCACCGGTAACACGGCGCTGGTGGCGAGGACGACCCCCGTCGGCGTGTCGCAGGAACTGGCGGCAAAGGCGACCCCTGTCGGCGTGGTGCAGGACTGGCGGCGAAGGCGACCCCAGTCGGCGTGGAGCAGGGACTGCCGGCGAAGGCGACCCCAGTCGGCGTGGAGCAGGAACTGCCGGCGAAGGCGATCCCAGTCGGCGTGGAGCAGGAACTGGCAGCGAAGGCGACTCCAGTTGGCGCGGAGCAGGGACTGGCGGTGACGGCGACAACAACGCCTCTGGTTGCCCCAGCTCCGGACCAGCTGGTAGCAAGGATCGTCGAGTTGCCGGGACAGGTGGGGGGCCGCGACGGCGACTCTTCTGGTCGCACCAGCTCAGGACCAGCTGGCAGCGAGTGTTGGCGAAGCGCCGGAACAGGCAGAGACCACCCAGGACGGAGATCGTTGTCGGGCGGCGGCCTAGGGACAGGAACAGGCGGACACCACCCCGGACGGAGATTGATGTCGGGCGGCGGCCCCTGGACAAGAACAGGCGGAGACCGCCCCGGACGGAGATCGATGTCGGGCAGCAGCCTCGGGAAGGGAACAGGCGGAGACCACCCCAGACGGAGATAGTTGTCAGGCGGTGGCCTCGGGACGGAAACAGGCGGAGACCACCCCGGACGGAGATCATTTTCGGGCGGCGGCCTCGGGAAGGGAACAGGCGGAGCGGTAGGAGGAAGAGCAGTTGCAGATGGGGGTGCCGCTGCATGGGCTGAAAACAGGCCGGTCAGCTTCCGCACCTGTTCCGCCAAAGTCCGTATGGTTTGCGCTTGGCGGGTCCCTGCAGCACAGGATTCATCGAGAGCAGCCTGCATCTGGCTCTCATGTCAGACCAAAGCCTCCTCGATGACAGAAAATCGGTCCTGCGCTCTCACCTGTGTGTTTGCTGGGTTCATATTTCTGGCCAGATCGTACTGTCACGGGGGGGTTGTCACGACGTGGACCCAAATGCAAACACAGGCCAGAAAACAGTGATAGTTCTTTAATGGATAACAAATGAAAACTCACAGGTTACAAGCAAAACCAAAATCCGAACGACTGGTCCAGAAACAGGCAAGGGTCCAAAAATGCACAGGCAGGGTCAGGGGCAAGCGGAATCCGGCAAACAATAATCCAAATGACTTAAAAAGGCTGGTTCACTTTGGCTGGGGCACGAAGGCAGGGGGACAACGGGGACGATCTGGCAGAGTGTGACTGTGGAGAGGTGGCTTAAATGCTGGGCTGATTGGCAATGGGAAACAGGTGTGGGAGACAGGTGAGGCTGATTGACTGGAGGGAAACATCAGCGGAGTGGGTGTGGACCGGGGAGGAGACAAGCAGAGGGGAAAACCACATAGTCCCATGACACGTGGCAGCCATATTGTACCTATTATGGCTCAGACAACCACCAAACACATACATATAGGCGGTGATTAAAGTGTCTTACCTACAGGTGTGGACAATATGGTCAAAATATAGTTTCATATTATTACTAAGCCAAGATCACCATTTGAGTAGACTTGTCTTCTTCATCTTACACAGTAGACTACTTTTAACTACAAATGTTCATCCAATCCATTGTTCATCGTAATACTTAACACTATTTACTTTTGTTTTTTATTGACATGAACACTGGCATTGTCACAAAAAAGAAAACGCAAAGAAGAGCAGAGCATACATTAATGCACTGAAGCACAGGTCAATGATCTTCCCAGATCTTCATCACAACAATGCAGTCTTTTTATTGCCATATATTGCAGACCCCTACTTGCCTGTCACACAAGGACAGGATGGATGGAGCAAGAATCAACCTGTCCATCCACTCTACTCTTGAGCCACTGCCACCCTCAGAATAGACAGTGAATGGATAAGGCTTTGGAAACACCAACAGTTGAATTTCTCTCACGCGTTCTCATCCGCTCCTATTTATTTAAGATTTTCTAACTTGCTGTTGTTGTGTTGTGGTACCACAATGAACAGAAGCAGAAATGTGCCATAAAAGTAAAGTAGATTGGACTTGTCTCCAGGGGCTGTTCACATAAAGAACGTACTTTAGTGTGAGTTTCTCTGTTACAGCTACTACACACTGCCTATGATTTACATAGGGAACGTTGTACAGTACGGCTCTCTGCTGCTTTCTCTCCAGTTAATTGGCTCGCCTGTGAGAGCAGAACGACTGACCATCACACCCTGTAGATTTGTCTTTGTATTGTGTTCTGGGCTCTTAACACAGTCATGTAATCTCTTGTGGTACATGCCTGCTGATGTTCTGTGGATTCCCGCTGAGATCTATAGGTGCCATGTGTTTTCAAATGAACCCGTGCTGCTTTTGAACTTTCTTATGTGGGTGTTCTCCACTTCCACTGTCTCTGTAGCTTCCTGTCAATTTGTCTGTCAATTTGTCTGTCAATGCGGCCCATTTCAGCATGATGGCATCCCGGGGGCACTTTTCATGAAGCAAAATTTGATTTGACGGCAGCTCAAGGCTCCAGATTGGACTTTAATGAGAGTTTTATTGAGGTCACTGAAAGACAAACTGCTTTACTCTGAAATCAGCAACAAAAACTCACACACTGGCAATTAACATTCATGTGCACACACCTGGGTCTAATCCACCCGAATCATTCAAACACTTGTGTAACCATTAGCCGTAATTAACTGCTTTGACATGACTTTAAATATTGGCCCTTCAATGCGCAGGCCCCAGATTAAAACTTGAAACCTAAACCTCGCTGTGAAATGACAGCCATGGCGACCTCCATTTTTCATACACACAATATCAGCAGGTATCCCTTTGATTAATGAGCATGGTCTAGCAATTCTCATTAATTCTTATCTCACATTAATCTTTCAATTAGCTTTCCAATTACGCCAATAGTTTGGTGTTCAGTGCCCAAGAAGTGAGGTAAACTGATCAGATGCAATTTAAACTGCCCACCGTGACATTTTGTAAGCTTTTGCATTAATAAAATGTACATTGACTAATATTGTTATATCGGCGAAATGACAATATTATGGAATCATGTTGGTCCGCGTTCGCAGCTGCAGATCCTACGTGTGATAACTCAAAAACGAATTGCCGGATCAGTTTTAAATTTTGCACACAGGAACTGGATTGATTTTGGTACTTCTAAGATGAATATTAATTAAGTAATTAAATGTGACTGCAATAACTCAAAAAGTCTTTGCTGGATCTTTTTAAACTTTTACATATAACATATTACATTACATATTATGAGGATGTTGAACTAGATTGAGTTTGGTACTTCTACGATTAATGACAATTAAATAATTAACTAATGCTGAACATGAACAAAATCACACAAATTTTGGCACAGTGATAGTGTATATTTAATGTACATAGACAAATTACAGAGGTCAAATATAGAATGCCCCAATAGCCTGTGTTTTTGACCCCACACTTACTTTGGCTGAGAGCAATGAAACTTATGACCCCACCCTACAAAAAACTGAAAGTCGGCCATTTTGGATTGAATTTGGGAGGTCAGGTATATTTGACAGCCTCTAACTTGCACATAATTTGCCCTATTAGGCTCAAACCTGAAATACCTAATTACCCCCCAGCCCTGAACACATCTGACCTTAATGATGGCAGTTACCTCTATAGCGCCACTTATAGACTGAAAGAAGAATGTTGTTTTCAGGGAAATTTACTAAATTTCTCAAAAAACTCCCTTCAGAAACATAAAAAAAGTCAAATAGACCCTTCCCATGTTTGGCATGGTTTGGGGGCGGGGCCTCTTAATTGCTCATTAACAATATACAAACCATTAGAAATCACACAAGGTCTGATTAAGGTGCCCGTTGGTGACATAGCAGTTGTGGCAGATGTATGGGGGGTTTCGCACATTGCTGTCGGGGACGACAGCGTAGGCCTAGTTTAATATGCCTCTATGTTACGATGATCTCTTCATTTACACCATGGCTTCTGCCCCCCAGCAAGGTTCAATTCATGGGCGGCTGACATACACACTCTCTACAGTCTTCTTTGTGTTACTGTGGGTTCTGTCCAGCTTCCTCACTGTGTTACCTCTAAATTTCTCATTGTGAACAAATGTGAAAGTGAATTATTATTTTTTTGTCTGTGCATATGTCTTTGTGTTAGCCCTGTGATTAACTTGCCACTATTAATGGTGTACCATGCATAGAGCCCATAGTTTCTAGGTTGGGCTCCAGTCACCTGCGACCTTTATTTTGGCTTGACTTTATCATATAAGACTAGCCTACAATTTGTTTATCCTTACAGACATGGGTTTGGTATCCTATTTGAAATTTTGTGCTTCTTCCCCCTGTCAGGCCTTCATGGAGGATGTGAAGTCTCGTGGGCCGTTCATCTACTCAGTCTTGGAGTCAGCCCAGGCTTTTCTGGCTCAGCACCCATTCCAGGAACCCGAGGAGACCCTGACTGACGGCAAAGGTCTGCACCCCCTCAGTGTGTGCCAACCGCTGCTCCAGCCAAAATATCATACTCACCGCTGTTCAGCTTGTATCCCTGATCTGCCACTATTCGGGACTCATGGAGGTCAAAGTCTCCATTAGTGGATATTAGCAGCAGTGTCACACTGGTTGTAGGAAAAATGTCTGAGTCTGGACCAATTATCTCGAGATCAGCCACTCCACAGTCCCATCTGTTTAGATCAATAATAAAATGATCCACCCACATACTCTTTTTGTGCTGTTGGACCCACCATTCATCTACACTCGACCAATCTGACTGTGTGCTTCATGTAACTCTACTTGTGCCTTGTCTTTTCCCCATTTATGTATCAGTTGATATTATTTTCTATCACAGAAGTGTCTCCGAGGCGGCGGATTCTCAATGTGAGTCGGTCTGTGTGGAAACAGGCGAACGTGGCCAGCGACTTATGGGAAAAGCTAACAGCACGCTGCGTTGACCGCCACAGGTTGGACTTGCTTTTCTATTATTATTTTATATATTATTAAACACACATTTTACATTATACAACAATTTTCTGTGGTCATAAAGGCCAAACCAAAGAATGGAGTATGTATGAATGAGTATGAATGGAGTAAGTATCAGTTATTTACCTTGGAGATTCTTCTCCAGATATTGAGCCAGTCAGAATCTAGATTAACCATTTGTCTGTTGTACATGTTTGTTTGAGTGTTGCATAGTCTTTGAGAATTTCTTGAGCGCACTTTTTGGTTTCAAGACCAGTTAAATGAGTGTTGTGTCAGCATAAAACCAATGTCAAATCTAATCAATAATCAGCTTTAGTCAAGGAGGCAGATCATTTGCAACCTCAGAAAGGAACATCTGGAAGGTGGTAACAGTAAAACAAAAGAACCAAACAGCAGTAAAGACATAACCACTTTATGGAATACATTTAGTAAAGTTATTTTAATGTCATTTTTCCCAGACACATGGAGCGCACTTTGGAGAGATTACTACAGATCCAGGCTGCTATGGAGGAGTTGGCAGTAGCATTGGACCAGGCTGAAGGTGTCCGAGACGCCTGGGAGCCTGTGGGAGATCTCTTCATAGACTCTTTACAGGACCACATAGATGCCACCAAGGTACACACTGCACTATTCTTATCTCCCATTCATACAAGCGTGTGTCCTTTGAAATGATTGCCTCGAGCAGTGACATGATGACACTTTGACAAATCATAAACAGACATCAAAACTATGACATCCAACTTTTATGGCACAACTACGCTGCTGTGAAATGTTATGAATGAATATTTAATCTCAGGTCCATTGTTTGTTTTGCTCACAGTGTGTGTACAGAGCTGACTGATGTGACAGTCTTTGACAGACACTTCAAACTTACCAACACAGAGACAGGGGGCTATGATTCTCCGGTGAATAGATGTTGTTAGGCGAATGGCAGGTCATTGGTATAGTCATTATGGAGTGCCGAGTGTCGACGCTGCATATAATTGCCTGTCTCTCATTCATTAGATGTGAGGGCTCGTCACAATAACCATGTCAGTGTTTAGACTCCTGTCATTGTGAGCACATGTTCAACAAGCTCTCCGGGCCTGGGCTGTCATTTGTCCTCATGTATCTTGCGCTTCCCTATAGTGAGGTACTGGCATATATTTGCTAATCACGTACACATTCTAGCATTTGTCACATACTATACCATCAGCACCACAACATTACTTCTATGACTCTTGGAAACAGTTCATTATAAAATTTTGTTTGTGCCCAATATAATGAATACAATTCTCATGACAACAAATAATGTGTCTGCTATTGTATATCTTTGGGATTATGCACCTCTGCAACAAGACTTACTAAAGAGTTCAGGCCACTCGAACATGTATGCCGTCCTGTGATCCCACCCTAAAAGAGCGTTACCAGTTCTGGATCATGCTCGTTCGGCTCATAGAATTAGTTTGAAAGTAGTCCTTTGGAGTTTGTAAGCGTCCACTCCAGGCCTACAGCAAGTGAATGCACTTTTATCTCCTGTCACCCATAGTGCACTTGAACACGTCATATTTTTGTGTGGACTTTGCTGTCAGAAATGCTCCTTTCTAACTGACACTTTTGTTTCCTTGCCAGAATGAATTGCAAGTAGCTATGGCTCCGGAATACAAATCTCCCTGTCTCTATTGTAAATATAATTAATGTCAAAACAATGACACCCTTGAAATAGTAAGAACAGCAAAGTCATTGGGGTCAGGAGTCTGTGCTGAAGGCACCACTATCTGTTTTCTGTAGTCCTCACTCGTAAACTCAAACTATAAAGCTGGTTCCAGTCCATTACGATACATTTTATTTCGCTTTGGCTTGGGAAGTTACTACATGGCTGCTGCCAAATTACTTCCAAAATAGATCTGACAAATATAATGGATTACATTTCTATTGATTTCTTTTTAAATAATTTCTTTGGCGTTTGTCCAAAGTAAAGGCTCTGTCCCACTGCGTATTGTATTTTTACACATTTTATATATTTGATCTCATCTGTTGTGCTTTGTCCTCTTCCCCTCCTCTCCCGTCCCTCTGTGTTTTATACTGATACAGTTGTTTAAGGAAGAGCTGACACAGGTGAAGGAGGGCATGAAACACATCAATGATCTGGCTCACCAGCTGGCCATCTCTGATGTCCATTTGTCGATGGAGAATGCACGTGCTCTGGAGCATCTCAACAGCAGGTGGAAAGTGCTTCAGGTACAGTGTCAGCTTTATCTCTGATTGATTTTCACAAAACTGGATAAACCAAATAACTCAGAATTTCATTACTTTGGACTCACGAATGATTGACCCAAATATATTGTTTGTTATAGTAACAAAAATACCCAACAGCTACAAAAATAACCAAACATTAACATGCCGGGCAGGCTGTTCCACTGTGGCGGCACGCAAAGGCTCAAGAAAAGCCAAAGGCAACACAATTTCGTTGTATGTACTATATATGTATAATGACAATAGAGGCAATTTATGTATCTATGTTTGAGGTGTGTTAGTATATAAAATCATCAATAATATAGCCTAGATATGACACCTCATCCTCCAAAAAAAAAAAGCTTTCTGATTCAGACAGAACTGGTATAATTAACGTGACAGATACATATATCATAAAGTTGATTGAGATTATCATATGACTGTATATCTCCAGGGCATGTGCTTCTAAAATTTTAACAGTAAAGTGCCTTAAAATTGTTGATTTTCACTCGCTCTCCCTTTGCTGCTTGTCTTGATGTATGGCTGTATTGTTCACAGTGTGAGTTTTGGCTCAGGTAGTTTCTCCTTCAGCAGCCTCTGTAGAGCACCACAAGCAGCTTGCCACAAGCACAGTCACCACTCAACCCTGGGCACACCTCTAGAGAACACACTGTCCAGTCTGTGTCACCTTCTCAAAACAACCTCATACTGCTTTTTTTTCCCTTGGTCTGCCTTCTCTGTCTGATTTAAAAGGCATCCCATGTAACTTTTGTCCACTAGTGGGGGATATTGACTATTGTTCTAGATAATTCAACATGACGGCCACCATTATACCATATACCACACCGTTATACCACACCATATATCTGAGCATTGCAAATGTAATGTATTTTTTGTTTTTGCTGTTTAGTTTATATGGTATGTGGAGTATGTCCCTGTTTCATTGTATTGTTAGTCAGGGCCAATTAGACCTTCAGTTTCAAGGGTTTCTGTACTGAGCTGTTTTATAGGGTGGATTGGTGTGTAAGGAATCCCTCTAAATTCTTGAGACTTTGTTTTTTTAGAATAAATCTTTTGTGGCATTCCTGCTCAACATATTAACAATAACATTACCCAGTACCTGTATTTGCACCGACTACAGTACAGAGCAGGTCACTGCAGCCAAGCTTTCACTTTGATTTGTGCAGCAGTGTTTTTCTGCTCTCTACTCAAACAAATCAAGTCAATTGGTTTGGTTTGAGCTTTGTCCTCCAACTGAAACCTATTGGATTGTTCAGCAACTCATCACAGTAATGTGGTTCTGGCTGCCAATGCTGGGGGATTTTAAAAAGCCATAATTGGGGTACACTCTTTTGAAGACACCAAGCTGGCTTTATATTTTGGGTTTTTGTATTGATCCTGTACATGGCATTGTCCACAGACCTTCTTGATCTAAAATTATATAAGCTATTTGTACAGATTTAAAGCCAGTGATGTGCAGTGTGTTTTTGTTTGGTCTCTGTTCTGTTTCCTTTGAATAGCACGGTTCAGCCTCGTAAGATTTGTGTTTTCATCTTTTTTCAGTACAGACCTTCTACTTAATTGTCCCTAAGGCCTAGTAACATTTATAGTTGGTCGTGACTCATTGCCTAGTCCTTTTCAAAACCACAGCCACAAAGAAACAAAATTAGGGCTTGTCCCTGTGCTCCTGCTGCAGAGGTATCCTCTTCATCTACATGCCCTTTGATTTGTGATTACTGAGACAGACCAATCCTTTCATGGTATTCAACATTGGTATTTTTTCTAAAAAGAAGCATTAACTGTTTTTAAATTATTAATTGCGTCTTACCGTGTCCCTCAGAGGACACCATTACTTATTTTACTACAATGATAAATGTTGAATCCCAGCCACATTGTTGATTTTGAGCTCCTCTCACTATTACGAGAATATATTTCTAAATTCGATTTGGTAATGTTTGTCGACCACGGATAATTCAGTCATTTGTCTTCCTTAAGACGGCGGCTCAGATGCTTGTACGACAAATAGATTGTACAACAGTCACGGTTGGCAGATTTACAATGCTCTATATTAATACAAATCAATTAAATCACACTTTTATTTTCAGTAATTGGATGATGATGCGTTATGCTTCTCTTTCTAAAGGTTGAAATATTCATCCATACACCTCACTGTGAAAGAATTTACCTCCCAGTTAGTTTGAGAATATGTCTAAACCCCCAACTCACAGTGATTCATCTGCCAAATCCAATATATTTCAAGTAAATGCGGATTGGGCACACTAAATCTGTATTTGAGGACATGATGTCACTTCTTCTAATGACAAACTACAGTCTGTAGTTTTGTATGCCCCTGTTTCATGTCCTCATTTCAACTAAACACTTGACTTTGTAATCTTTCTCTTCACTTCCTCTACGCTGCTCTTCAAAGGCTTTTCAGAGTCCTGCGAGTCGGGCCGCACCGGAAAAGCCATCATTTATATTCCATGGTTAAGTAATAGAGAGTAAGCAGGTGGTCTGTATGGTCTTCTTTTGATTTTACTCTGCGTGTGTCCCTTTTTAGGGATCCATTGAGGAGCGACTGAAGCAGCTACAGGACGCACACAGAGATTTTGGCCCTGGATCTCAACACTTCCTCTCCAGTAAGAGCTTGCTTGTGCTATTTGAAGTTAGCGCCTCATTTTGCACCAATCTGTTCCATGCTGTGTGACATAAAAATACTTCTTTAGGGCCCATAGATTTCTGTAGGGGCCATCAAAGTCAAAGCAGCCGATATATATTTGTACATTCTGTCTCTTCTCTACCTGCTGCTCTTCAAAGGCTTACGCAGGGTTTGCAGGCTCGCGAATATGATTTATCCTGCCCGCTTTAGACTGATTAAGCAACGTTTGTGTCCTCAGCAGCCCCCATTGCATTTTACTGTTGTCATGTTGGCTCCAAGTAGCCACAGCAGGGCTTAGAAATGAACAAAATAGAGCCAGCTCAGACTACTGCTCCCCAAAGGAATGTCTGGCTTTCTGTTTGTTTTTGTCTCAGCGTGCTTGTTTTATTGAGCACAAACACTAATTCATAAACACACAGTCAGCTTTTACTATATCACATACACCTGCTGCAGGTTCTGTCCAAGGTGTTTCAGGCTAGTCGGCTACAATAGCAGCTCCTTCACTCTCAGCAGTCTTCAGTTTATAGTGAGTCTCTGAACACCGACTGTCTTTTTGTATCACACACAAACAAGCAGCTAGACTCTATTGGGTGTGACAAGCTGATTTGTAGTAGTGTTTTGTAAAATATAATTTTAAAAAAGCATATAAGAGGCAATGTTTGTTTGTGTTATTTCAATGGGTTCTCTTTGATGCTGTGTTGACTCCCATGTGGTGTTTTTTGGAGGCAGTTTTGTACACCAGTTAGCCTCCTGTATTGTATCAGTCTAAGCCAAACAGACCAAGACTCAACAGAGACCCAACACAATAGACTTGTTCCCTGGGCTTCTCAGTGTCTGTTGTAGCTCTTTTTAGAAACTCTGAATGGACATGCTGTTTGGACATACTGTCAGGGACCTGGCTTTTCAACATGCCTGTTTCGAAATTGATTCATGTGTTTGGACAGGTTCAGTCCAGATACCGTGGGAGCGGGCGATCTCCCCCAACAAAGTGCCCTACTACATCAAGTAAGTATAGGCCACATCATGTCATCATAGTATACTCCATTAAGTTTACCATATACATGATGCTGTCTGTGTGTTAGACCTTTAAGGTCTGACGACTGCTCAAAAGCCCTGGTTCTCTAATAGGCAAACTCCATGTGGATATAACAGATGAAGAGGGGAGAGTGCACTGTATTGACTTTTAAGGTGTCCAGAAAAGCAGTGTGTTCTATTGCAAAACAAATAGAGAGAATAACTTAAGAATGTTAGCTAAAGCCAAATGTCAAAGTCTGGTAGAGTAAACACAAATAAAGAGGCGATTCTAACTCAGTAATGTCTGTATTCTGACAGCCTGTGGAAATTCTTATTTTAAAAACGTTTCATTCAGGACCATTTAGTGCCATCAAAAGACAAATAAGTGAATTATTCTTATTTGTCTTTTGGGAAGACATATGAAAGTAATTGGTAGCACTAGAACAAGCACAGTTTTCATACACCGTCTACGGCCCATAGTTTTTGAGATATATATATATAAATACAGCATTTATTTATCATTTTTAACCCTCTATATATTTTTAACTCACATTTAAGTAATGTACAAGCGTAATGGACTGTTTGCTTTGCGCCTGACCAACCTGTAGCTAATTATTTTTACAGTGCTGGTCCACAGATCAAGATCATCTATCTCCGTTTTTGTGTGTAAATGAATCTAATTAATCTTGTTTGAATCTTTTTTGTTACATTACAGTACCTCAGTAGCTCACATTCTTTTGAAGGCCACTCATTGAATTCATTATAACTGTATTTGTTGATATTTCTGTGATATATTTCCACAACACCTAATGTCGTAATTGAACAAACTGCAGGAAGACTGTTTCATGTTCAGTTTGGTCTTTGGAAGAGTTGACAGGCGGGATACTCCACGGACCACTACCACCGAGACTTCGCAAACCCTTTGTTCATTTTGACATACAGCAAATTTTATAACTGCTGAAATCTATTGTAAACGTTGCTATCCAACCTTGCCCTCTCATTTCCTCATTCTGTCTTTATAGCACGTCTCACCTGGACATCTCAATTGTAGCCCTCTACCCTTGATCTTTGTGCTATCTGGGACTCCTTCCTCATTTTATGGTCTTTTCATGTGTTTCTTTTGTTTTCCACCATAGCCACCAAGCCCAGACGACATGCTGGGACCATCCAAAGATGACAGAGCTGTACCAGGCGCTGGGTGAGTATAAGAAGACAATTAAAAAGTCCTCCATGTCGCACTCATTGGACCCTGCTGGGCCCCCGTCGCCCCACTATCCTGTTACTTTGAAACCCCTGTCACACACCTCATTATGGTCTCTAGATTTGAAGCACCTTAGGGACTACACCGCTGCTGTCATTAACCTATGGGGCCCAATTTGCTTGAGCTCTGATTGCTTTTCCTTTAGCCTTTAATTAATTGTGATTAAACAACATGATGTGTTGTTGTGTTAATCTGATCTGACACAAACTAGCGGGGGGAGATAGCAGGGCTCCTAACCACAAGCCCACTTGCATGCCACATGTCTCCACAATACTGTACATGCTATTGATGATACAGTGATACTAGAAAGCACTCGGAATGTGCAGACCTCCGCCAAGGTAGGCACCCCTTCAGAAAAGATGACAAAATGATAACAATTCAAAATCATTCAAATCATCTTAGTACAATGAGAAGTTATCGAAACCACAGAAACAACACTAATAGCCGAATAAAACAATCTGGCAAGAAGCTGAAAAAGTAGGGAAAACTTGAATGGCGTCAGAGATTAGATTAGTCTGTCCCATTCAAGTCAATGAGAAATGCTTCTCATGCTTCTTCCTTGTGTCATTCCTGACCTTCCGTGAAATTTTCATCCAAATCCATTCAGTAGTTTTTGAGTTAATTGGACGGCTGTACGGATGCTACCAAAAACATTACCTCCTTGGCGGAGGTAATTACAGGCTTTAATTGCACCATAAACAGCAGTTCCTTAATGGGATGTTGAATTGGTTTGTTTTCCCTCATCAATTAATTTACTCTAATCTCTCTCTCTCTCTCTCTCTCTCTCTCTCTC
>JAVQKC010001062.1:0-12266 GCA_036025475.1 Philypnodon macrostomus
GAACCAAGACTGATACCATTCCATTATCTGCAGCTAATAATAAGTCATTAGTAACTGTTTCAGTGCTATGATGGGGTCTGAATCCTGACTGAAAGTCTTCAAATAAACCATTATACTGCAATTGGTAACTAAGCTGTTTAACGACTAGCTTTTCAAGGACTTTAGAAATGAAAGGAAGGTTTGATATTGGCCTATAGTTAGATAAGATGTCTGGATCGAGGTTAGGCTTTTTCATGTGGCACAAAGAAGAGTTTATAATATTCAGTATAGTGTCACTGATTAAGGGGAAAACCCTTCAAAAGGTTTAGTAGGTATTGGATCTAAAAGACAAGTAGATGCTTTCGAAGACATGATAACTGAGGTTAACTCGGCCTAGTCTACCAGAGCAAAACACTCCAACATCACAACTGGTTTTAAAGATAGCATCTTGTTAGCCCCATCCTGGCTGATAGTAGGAATAACTTGATCTAGTATAACTCTTATAGTGGTTATTTTATTATTAAAGAATTGAAGAAAGTCATCAGCGCTAAGTGAAGCAGGTATACAGTGTTCCACTGAGCTGTGGCTGTCCATCAGTTTAGCTACAGTGTTGAGAAGAAACCTGGGATTATTGATGTTTTCTTCTATCAGAGTTGAATAGTAGCTAGTCCTAGCCTTACAACAGCTTGTTGTAAATTGATCAACTAGTTTTCCAGTCGCTCAGAGACTGCTCTGACCTGGAGTGACCCATTGCCTCTCTAATTTAGGGCATGCTTGTTTAAGGGACCGTGTTTCATCATTATACCGAGGAACAGCTCTATTAGGACTAACCACTTTTTGTTTTAGAGGAGCTACACTGTCAAGAGTTGATCTCAGTGTGAGCATGGTGCTATCCACAAACTCATCCCTTGTGGCTGCAGTAAAGATTTGTTCTTTGTTATCTTGGTCTATACTAAATATTTTCTGACAGATGCATCAGTTAATGTTCTTCTGAGCTGTGTTTTTTTCTTGGAGGAACAGTATAATCTTCAAGATTAGAAGATCTGAAAGGTGATAAGATAATGATCCGTGAGACTGGGATTAAGAGGGAGGACTTTTAACTGACTTAAAATAGGACATTTTGAAGAAAACCAAACTAGTGAATGTATTGTCTAGACTGTCACTGCTGTCATCGACGTTTGTTAAAGTCACTATTACAATATTATCGAGTCTAACACTATACTGGATAAAAAGTCTGGAAATTAATGTAATTATTCAGAATAAGGGCCAGGAGGTCGTTAGATAATTACAAGCAGAGCTGATTTTTGTTTCTTCCAGTTAGGATGAGTTATTGAGAGCGTAAAGCTTTCAAATGAACAAAAAGTGTGTTTGAGTTTAGGGCTAAGCTATCATCAGGTTGCCCTTGTGTTCACAGAGCTGCAGTTTACCCTTGAGACTTTGTCGACTTGATGGACTTATAATAAAGTGTGTGTTTTTGAGATCCTGGATGTGTGTCCTTTTATTTGTCCTTTAGTGAGGCTTCAGTGTTCTTCTCCTTCAGTCTCTGTCTCTGTGTCATCAGTAAATTGTTTTAAGGTTTCACTCATCACGTACGTCACCATCTCCACAGACTTATGACCTTTAAATAACCACATTGTAGCGCTTACAGCTCCACGACAATATCATGAATCTTAAACTATATTAAGTTAAACTATTGTGCCCTCCAGTCACAACACAACATAAAAATGATTGATTTCATTTGTAGATAAATGTCTACAAATGTAATGTGGTTCAAATCAAACAATTTGTGTTCGGTGTCAATAATTTATTAAAGGGTCCCTATTATGCTAAATTGACTTCGCTTGGCTTTCTACCATGTAATAATCTTGTTTCCTCATCAAACCCGGAGTTGTTTGAGTCACATAATCCTGTATGCCCGAATGCTGATGTGCATTTCACTTTTCTATGGCCATTGCTACTTTTTATAGCTTACATTGGCTCATGTACTGAAGCGCGTCTGGCCAGCAACGGATAAAGAGGGTCTTAGAGCGACACACACCTTTATCAACAGAACGCAACAGCTATATACAGCTTATGTATAATAATACTATGAAATGCTTATCTAATCTGAAAAAGGCATATATCCCCTTTTCCAGTTGTAATATGAAACTAATTGTATATTTAAAAAAAGAGTAAACAGAAAAGATTGCATAGAAACAGCACACTCAATGTGGGGAAGCTGGCCAATGTTCAGTTTTATTTTCCAGCTCACCGTGCACATTGTGGGGGAAACATAATCCATACAAACAAAATAAACTGTTAATTTATCTTAACAGAATCAAAAGTAACAGAAAGTAACTCAACATACATAAGCCCACTTGCACCAGGCTACACAGAGTTCTCCTGAATGCATTTTCCAGACTGGAAACAGAATAGGATCAGTACATTTCTCTGTCAAGGTAAATACAATGCTCTTTAAAGCAGGCACGTAATCACAATACATAACCTAACAGTACTCAAATAAAGTGACTACAACCCACTTTGTCACACGCAACAATACAAAATAACATATTAGACTAGAATACACAATACTTTTTTTCTCTACACCTTTTGTGGTTTGGTTTAGTTTGGTGTGGTCCATGTCTCGTATGAACAGGGTTTCAGACAGATATAAATTCAATCGTAGTCTAAATTTAGCTATTTTGGCTCCTGGGTTACCTATGTCCTGGTCAGTAAACAGAATAAATTACCACTTCCTGTTTACTCCATCAGTTGTGTTTGCTCTGTTTGATAGGTCTGTTTCTATTCACATAGCTGACTTCAGCTGAATTTTAATGGCTTGGTCTTCATGTGCGACTGATTTTAATCTGCTTTCAAAATTTCAGATAAAGAAAAGGATTATTTGAGGCAAGCTCCTTTAACACTTTTCAATTCTAGCAGATTATAGCAAAATACCAACATTTTTCCAGATATTGTTACTTGAAAATAAAATGACTCAAGTAAAAATACCCAGAGTGTGTGTCTGTTAGCAACTTTACACCAAAAAATACTAAACTGATTTGGATGAAATTTTCAGGGACAAGACACAAGACACACACAAAAATGACAAAATAGTGCAACTTTGGCTGCAAAGGGTTAAATGTCCACAAGATTGTGCCAGAGATTAGTTTTCAGCCTCAGTCTGTTCCATTCATCCATATGCACTCCTAAAATAAATTGTTCTACATAGAACCTTCTGGGGACTGGACATCCCTTCAGAATTAATGACCTCAATTCAAAATCATTCAAATCATCTTAATACAATGAGGTTACCAAAACCACAAAAACAACAGTAATAACCCAATAAAACACTGTCATCTGAGCAAGAAGCTGAAAAGGTAGGAACAACTAACAGAAGTAGCTGTTACAGTACTGCAATAGTGCATATAGGGGAAAGAGTAGTGCATATAGGGGAAAGAGTGGTGCATATAGGGGAAAGAGTAGTGCATCTAGGGGAAAGAGTAGTGCATCTAGGAGAAAGAGTATAGTGCATAGAGGGGAAAGAGTAGTGCATCTAGGGGAAAGAGTAGTGCATATAGGGGAAAGAGTATAGTGAATATTGGGGAAAGAGTAGTGCATCTAGTGGAAAGAGTATAGTTTATATAGGGGAAAGAGTATAGTGCATAGAGGGGAAAGAGTGCTTTTCGAGTTTATGTTTATGTTTCCAATCAGACAAAAAAGAAAAGAACTAAACTTTAATCTAATCCTGGTAGACCTTTTAGACACAAAAATACAAAATCAGTTGCTTTTACATATGATTTAGCATTTTATTTACAGGTATTTCAATTAAATATAACATAACTATGTAATAGTTTCAATAATTGAAATCACTTTGTATGTGTTTTTAGGACAATCCATTTTTTAGAGTGAAGGGAAACTTACTATGACCACAGTGTTTCCTTTGTTCTTCATTTCCATACTAGAAGTCATGTGATCTCGTGGGGACACATTCATATTTTCACACCTACTCCTACAAAATAAATTAAAAATAAAGACATTGCCATCCTCCCACAGCCGCCATGTCTTTTCTCAAACACCCAGTACACAACACGCAATATTTTTGAACTGCTGTGTTTCTTTGTATCCGATGGTGAGAGATTGTCACCCTGACCTCACCCCTACCTACTACTAAAACATTATTATGATCACACAAGCCAGATAACGAGCAATCAAACTAATTCTGATTTCTTCTTCATTCATCTAAAGGTATAATCTGGAGGTTTCCGAAAATAAAAAATTGTGAAAAAAATAAAAAATAAAATCAAAAATCAAAGATGAAAATTACTATTATGATCAATAGTAGTTGAGGTTTTGAGTGGTGTGACAGCCAAAACACACTCTGATTTGATGTTGCTGTAGAGGAGAGGGACTAAAGTAAAGCTCTACTACTATAGTAAAGCATTTATAATATTACAATTTCCTAAACCTCCAGATTCTTCAAATACTTTTTTTCATAACTGTTAAAAACAGTGCTCATGCTGATGTCTTTTTTTACAGCCATCCCTATATCTTGATGCTTCATGCTGGGCCAGTGTAACCACAGTGCACACTAACAGTTCTTCTGAATCATTATAAAGTCTGTCTGAGTCTATTGTATATATATATTTTGTATATTGTTTCGTTTCAATCGTGTTTATTGTTTCGCTGTATATATAACTGAAAGTGGATAGAGCAGAAGGAGATGCACATTTAGAAGCCAGCCCATTCTGAAGCTGTAGTGTGCTGCAGTATAGTAATAATATAATAATAATCACCCTCAGTCTAGTATGTGTGTGTGTGTTTAGTTGTCTAGCATTAATCAGGATTGTGATCTGAGCTGCCTCTTACAGGTGTAGGTGCTGTTACCAAGGTGAAGTCCAATCTCGTGTTGGTTCCTCCATCTCCTCGTCCTAATAACAGCAGCCTGCTTCCTGTGATACTCTCCTCCAAAGCAATTACCTAAAACTCAGAGCCAGAGGCAGCTTTTTGAAGAAAAACACAGGTAAAGCTAAATGTAATCTAAAAGAAACCTACATAATATATACAACTGACTGCAGGTTTTTAATGGGACCATATTATAATGTGTTTTTAATTAATTTTGTTTACCTCTTTGGACTAGCTTTTTACATACACTAAAAAGTGCCTTCTTTCAGTTGTTGCTTTCTCTGCACTGAAACAGCTATTACATGACTAACCCTTTAAGGCCTCTTTTGGTCCCGTGACTACTACAGAAAGGTTAGACCAAGTGTTTTCAGATCATGAGAAGGTCAGCGCCTCATTCATCAGAATTACTATACACAGTAACTCCTGGTATTTTTTTTTGATGGGGAAACAGTATTATACCATGACTCGGGAACAGTCGCAGTAATGACCCTCTCTTTGACGAACAGTGACACACAAGCATTCATTCTCACATTTATTTATCCGTTTGATGTGAAACAAATGTTCTTTAGTCACAAAATAGTCACAACATCCTCTGTTTACATTTAAGGTGTCCCTGACAACAATCTCTTTTTGCATGTTTCTGTCTCTGTATGCTTCTTCAATGTTGTTGTTTTATTAGTTTTTATTGTTTTGCTGATGCTGTTGTTCAGCACTTTTAAAAGTGTTATATAAATAAATATTTATTATTACTTTTTATTTTTTTTATTTTAGTACTTTATTCACAATGTAATTAAAGCTCTACTGACAATACTTTGGGTTATTGAGATTATTCAGATTCATTCAGAAGACTGCTAAATGGTTTTACATCTTTGGACAGTTTATAGGGTATTTGAAATTCAAAGACTGCCCACTGCTGGCATTCTTATGAAACCACAATTTGACCTTAGTTTTAAGAATTAACTGACATACATTTTATATGAATCCCAAACAACACAACGCTTTGTTTAAATTGTGTTGTAGTCTTTACTACCATTATATTATTTACAAACTGATTTTTACTACCATGTGCTTTTATTTTGATAGAGATCATAGCCCCTACTTTTCTTGTTGCTCACACGCCACAGCTCTAGTCTTAAGGGGTCTGCTTCTTTGACAGCATCCTGTAACAATGGCTGATTATTTCAGTGCTCTATGTTTTATTCTTTTTGCAATAATGACCATTGCGGCTTTTGAGAAGTGTCCAGCCTCTTGTCTGTGTGACTGGGACGTTCACAGTGTGGCGTGTTTTGGATCAGAAGTGATGCCACTTTTCCAACCAAGCACGCAGGAGGTGTAAGTATATTACAACTTCCAGAGACATTTGTTTTTCATCACCATAGACTCGTTCTCTTCATCTCTTCTCAGGTGGCTTTCGGAGACAAAACTCTTGTCTGTTCCTGGGGATGCCTTTTCTTATCTGGCAAACATTTCACAGATGTAAGGCCATCTTGTATTCATCCAAATAAGCTGATTGCTAAATGTGCCATGATTGTTTCAATTATGTCTTTAAATAATTTTAACAAAAGATAATGTCATCTTTCTCTGGAACAGTGACAGTACAGTAACACAAATATAGTATAATCATATAATAATAAATTTCAAATATTGTGACTTTACAGTTTTTGTAATTTGTTTCAGATATATCTCTAATGACAACACCTTGAAAAATCTAGAGAGGCATTCATTCCACAATTTGTCTAGAGTCAGACACATGTGAGTGAGCGTTTTTCTGTGACTTTAATGAATACATAGTTTTAATCTTTGAAAGACTCGGCTGTTGTGTCTTACAGACAACTCACCAATATTAAAACGCTGTCCCATATTGACTGTGAAGCTTTCAAGGACCTGCCTCATTTAAAGTATCTGTGAGTGCATTTACACAGAGTCTGGAAAGTTTCACATTTAGATTATATTTTATGTGTCTAAAAGTACAGTGTTCAACTCAATGTTCTTTATAGCTAATTTTATAATGTTTTACTGCAGTGGGATCATCAACACGGGTATCATCACATTTCCGGACTTGCAACATATTCATTCATTTCAGGAGGATTTTGTTTTGTGGGTATTTTTCTAAATTACCTTTAGCTTTGGCATTAGAGTTGATCATTTTATTGTTGAATGTATGTTTTATTTTTTTAGAGAGATTGTGGAGAATGCCCTTGTAAAAGTCATTCCTGCAAATGCATTGAGTGGAATCTCAGAGAACGCTCTGATTGTGTAAGTGGAATCCAAACACAAGCAACAAAGCAATCAGAGCACAATGATCTAATGATCTAAACCATGTCCAAAAAGCTCTGAAGTCCTAAACTCAAGAAATAATAAATGTATTTACCTATTTATATTGCATTAGTTGTGCATAGAAATGTATTGTGTTGTGCTGTTTTGTTTTTCAGAAGGCTCCAAAGCAATGGCTTGAGAGAGATTCAGCGCTTTGCTTTTAATGGAAGTCGGTTGGAAGAAGTGTATGTAACCACTGCAGGATATAACACACTCTTGTATTAACTGTACTTTGTAAACGGTCAAACTCAACATACATTCTGTTTGTAATGCTCTTTTGTTGTTGTGAAGGTATCTCCACAGAAATATAGATTTAGATCTGATAGATGAGTTTGCTTTTCATGGAGTGATCTGTGGCCCAACTCATATGTGAGTGATTTTTACTCTTTATAACTGTAATATATATGTATTATATACTTTAGACTGGGTTTGGGGTCAGTGGCTTTATAAAACCACATGTTGCCACATGAAATGTTGAAATGCATGTACTAACCAAAACAGAATGTGTAATTCTTGATTTGTGTTGCAGAGATATTTCAGAAACCAAAGTGAGGTCTCTCCCTTCAATAGGCATGGAAGCCATTGAAAAGCTTCAGGCTAAAAGCACTTGGACTCTCAAAGCACTGCCTCCTCTAAGGACCTTTATCCATTTACAGAGTGCTGAACTGACATACCCAAGTCATTGTTGTGGTCTAAAAATGTTGAAGAGATGGAGAGGGTAAGTAGAAAAAAACAAAACAAAAACAAGCAGTAAATAGTCATTAGACATGTTTTCCCACACTTGAGGTCTTATAAAGGGGGACATTCTCTGTACAACTATATTGAAGCATTGCCTCCACACAACAATATATGCAATCATTAAGATTTGACACTGTTATGTAGCTGAATTATGAGTCTTATAATTGGAATGTATATTTATTCCTGCTTTTCTCTTTGAAGGCTCTCAGAGATGGCTATTTGTAACCTTTCAAAGAGCACTTTAGAAGAACCACCAGACCCTACACTTCTCACTCAGGACCTCGACAACCCATCAGTCAACAGTCACTTCTACAACAACCATGTTTGTGCTAATGGAGATTGTGAAAACAATGCTATTTTTCATGTAGAGTTCCCAACAGAAAACCCGACTGATGGGTTTAACTTTGCTCTCTGTAATGGTTTCAGTGCTGACACGGAGCTCCTGTGCACCCCTGTGTCTGACCCTTTCAACCCTTGTGAAGATGTGATCAGTCCAAATTTCCTCCGGCCCCTGGTCTGGCTCGTCAGCCTCTTAGCTGTCTTAGCTAACCTGCTGGTGATGTTGATCCTGTTGACCAGTCAGCAGAAGTTGTCTGTCACCCGTTTTCTCATGGGTCAACTGGCCTTTGCTGACTTCTGCATGGGAATGTACCTATTGCTTATTGCGTCTGTCGACATTTACACACAATCTCATTATTATCACTACGCCATAGTTTGGCAAACTGGAGCTGGCTGTAATCTTGCAGGAACACTATCGGTGTTTGCCTGTGAGCTTTCTGTGTACACACTTACTTTAATCAGCATTCAGAGATGGCATGCCATCTTCTTTGCCATAAGGCTGGACAGTAAAATGCGCTTACGCCATGCAGTTTTGTTGATGCTCATAGGCTGGTTACTGTGTGTGACTGTGGCCCTGTTGCCAGTAGTTGGTGTGAGCAGTTACCAAAAGGTTAGCGTCTGTTTACCTGTGGACACTGGGAGCCCCACTGCTCGGGCCTATGTCGTCTGTGTGCTCTTGATCAACGTCTTTGCTTTCCTCATAGTTTGTTTATGTTACCTTCACATTTATTGTATGGTACACAACCCCCATCATCAGTCCAGCAAATATGACACAGGCATGGCTAAACGCATGGCCATTCTCATTTTCACCAACTTCTTGTGTCTGGCTCCCATATGTTTCTATGGTTTATCTGCAGCACTGCATAAGCCACTTATCACTGTAACAGACTCCAAGGTTAGAAAATCTCTTTCAAATGTTATATTTCTTAGATTAGGCTTCCACCTTTGTATTCATTTGTTTCTGTGGATTTGTGCTTTGTGTTGCAGGTGCTGCTTGTGCTTTTCTATCCTCTAAACTCATGTGCACACCCCTTTTTCTACGCTATTCTGACTGAGGCCTTTCATCGAGACATCTTGATGCTGTTGAACAGGATGGGGTTGTGTCAGAAGCAAGCACATCTTTATCGAAGCCAGCTCCTACATATTAGCTGCAATATTAGCTGTGTTCCAAAACTGTAGGGTGCTGGTGTCAGCAGATATTAAGGTACTTTTTTATTCTTAAAAGCACATAGATAATAACGAACAGATCCAAACACTATTAATACCAATCTTCACTGACAGAAACATGTGTGTGATAGATAGTGTGTGCTGGGTGGAGAGCAGTTTTTAAACATCTAAACATGTTAAAGATTTATTGTAACAGAAAGTGACTGCTAAATACATGTACAGGTCCCAGTTCAATAGCAGTCAGTGCTGTCCTGATCTACACCTGGAGATTTTATTTTTAGTGGACCTTCATTTAACCAAGAAAAAGTCCCACTGAGATTCAGACTCGGGGGAGTCCTGGCCCCAATGGGGAACCTATTGTAAATGTTTTTAGTGGTAGGGGAAACCAGAGTGCCTGGAGGAAACCTATGCAGGCACGGAGAAATCATGCAAACTCCACACAGAAGGGCCCCAACTGCCCGGCCCAGGAATTGAACCCGGGACCCTCTTGCTGTGAGGCAAGAGTGCTAACCATTGTGCTAATGTGTGTAACTGTATAATTATATTTGAAAATAAAAAACATTTTCTGGTTCGAGTTGAACATTTATTCAGACAAGCAAACAATACGTCTTACACTTTCAATCACTTTTGATAAATACTCTACAACATGTCTCTCACGCCAGAACTCTCTCGCACCATGTTGCTATAAACCAACTTGTACACATTCAAAACTTGTTGAGCAGACGGCCTGAGTTTTGGGTCATTTTTCTTACATTGCTCATGGATTTGAAAAAGATGGAAGTGGACTAAATCCCCACCAGGAACTCTTCCCATAAGAAATTGTGTCACTTCTGGAATCTTCCATATGTCTGTCCGCTCATCATACCCCGGCATGAGGTCATCTGAGAAAGGCTTGCCGTCACTTGGCCACAGCTGCTCTGGAGCTACAAAGTCCCCAGTCAGCTCCCGGTGGCCACACTTTACTAATAACCCCTTCCCTTTATCTACTTCGGGCAGAGCATCCAGGTCATTCACTATAAGGTGGAAGTCATTGGTAAGCAGAAACTGGGACAGGGTTTTCTCTAAACTGTTTGAGTCACACATGACCCTGCACCCCACAGGACTGTTGTGCAGAAAATGGAGGATGGAGACGTAGTCCATAGCCAGTCTGAGACGCACTTGCCACATGTTGTGTTGCAGATACCGATCTTGTGAAAGGACCGCATCCAGGTTAAGCAGGGAGCCAAGAGGGTGGTACTCTGTAACCAGGGTATGGTTCTCAAGACAGAAACCCACCAGCTGGACCACTTTGGGACCGTGAAGAGACTGCAACATGGACAACCCGTGGAGAAAATCATTTGCGTAATCAGGCACGGTTAATGTGGACAAAGCTACCTTCTGACCCCTCCATTCAGCCAGATACACCTAGGACAGAGATGGGAATATTTGCAAGTAAAGCAACATGCATACACAGTGTGATTTTCTTGTCATTTACCAAAAATATTCAAATTTCACTTGTGATTTAAGAGTTGAAAATGTTACAAAAACACTGGCTTATTTGTGCTGATCTGGTTTATGCTTTCACAAATGATCGAGATAGATCATTAAAAGGTTATAGATCTTTACCATTTATATTATAGAAATAATGATTCTTATAAGAGTAATATATATAGTGTTAAAGAAGACCTACCTTCTTAACTGCCCCCTGTCCAACGAGTTTCAACTTGTGTACTTCAGTGTTTATCTGTGCACACTGAAGCCACGGGAAGCAGGTTTTCATGGTGGCCATCTTAAAATGTTGAGGCGGACACCCCATCGTAGAGGACATCTGCTGACCATCAGTTTGGTACACTGAATCCAGGTATATATAGATGATGACATTGGACAAAAGTAAAGCAGCAAGGCACACCACCACCACCACCGAAACACTGTGAGATATAGATCTGGTACTGCCCCGACCCGAGCCACTCTGCATCTGAAAACGTGTGCAAAAAAAAGAGATAAGTAACAATATAATAAACACATAATAAAAAGTACAATAAAAAATACAAAGGTGCAGTATGATTAAATAAGGTGTAAGTAGAGTATTTCACATGATATAGTATTGCACATACGTTGGTGCTATATTTCTCGATTTTAAAAAGGCCTTTGACACTGTAAATCACAAAGTTTTATTGAACAAGCTGTGCAATTTTAACTTTTCCTCTGGTGTTTTAAATTGGATTGAATCCTATCTGTCAAATCGGCCACAGTCTGTTAGAGTTTGTAATCATCTTTCATCATCACTTCATCTGTCTACAGGGGTTCCTCAAGGATCAATTTTGGGGCCACTATTATTTTCAATGATCTTCCTCAAATATGTCCAAAAAGTTCATTCAAATGTATGCTGATGATACAGTTCTATATACCTACGGTAACAACATCAAGCAAGTCTGTGACAATCTAACGCATTCAATGGTCCATGTTACAACTTGGTTAAACCAAAGCTGCTTGCAACTTAATATTTCCAAAACTGTAGCCATGGTTCACATAATCAAATAGTTGCAGTGGGGAGCCTGATGTCTCTGTGACAGGGGAGAGGCTGAAGGTTGTGGATAAATATAAATATCTTGGCGTTTGGCTCGATGGCAAACTGACGTTTAAAAAACAGGTGAAGAAGTCTGTAATCGGGTCAGGTTTAGTCTGTTAAACTTCCAATATATAAGGCAACAATTATCAGTACCAGCAGCAAAGGTTTTTATGCATGCTATGATATTGTCACATATCAAGTATTGCATGACTACCTGGTCCAATGCAAACTCCTCAACTCTAAAACAAATTGAATCATTATATAAGCAAACCATAAAGATTCTAGACAAAAAAACACT
>JAVQKC010001071.1:0-10000 GCA_036025475.1 Philypnodon macrostomus
ATTCGTTTTTGAGTTATCGCGTTCACAGCTAGGATCTGCGGACGCGGACGCGGACGCGGACGAACACCGACGTGATTCCATAATATCGGCGACACGCTGTTTTCGCCGATATAATGAGCCTAAAAAAGTTTAACCCAAGGAAGAAAGTGTAATACAGGACTAAACTATATCTAAAAGCTTTAAAACCAGGACTAAACTGAATCCAAACCAGGTCTGAATTGGGTTTAAACTGTGCAAAAACCTGGATTTAGCAGTGGTCTATTCATAGAAGTCAAAATAAATCCAAATTGGCTCTAAATACCAGCAGTAGGCCCTGTACCATAACTTGAGAGCCACTGAATTTCACTCACAATACACATTTAATGTGTTTTTCCATTAAGTGTCAGTTTTATGGTGACTTCCTGTAGTGTTGCATATCTGTGAGCTGCAGACAACTGCTCTGAGATAATAGTGAACAGTCTTATGATTCAGGACAGTAGTATTAAACTCACAATGCTTCAGCAAACATCATTATAGTGTCATAGACAATCTCAAATTCCTAGGAATTACCTTGCTGATGGACCTATTTTTGGCTCAGAAGTGGGTGGAATAGCCAGAGGGTAGTGAATAAAATGTACTTCTAAGAGTAGATATACTGCGCCATACTTTTTGCTTTTACCTGAGTAATTAAGTACCCAAGTAAAATTTTGGAACTCAAGTTTTTTTTCACCTCTGTATGTTGTCCAGGTACGTATAGCTATCTGCGACAGGAAACTATAGGGAGAAGAGCGGGGAGTGACATTCGGCAAACTGTTGTGAGCCGGGGCAAGCATTTCAGGCTCTACCGACTGAGCTAAACCGTAGCTTTGTGCCTTCATTTGTTAAAATGTTATTATTATACTTTTTTTTCAAAAGATTTTTGTTTCCTTTTTGAAAATACTGATATTACTCTTTTGCTATTTTGTCGGCCTGAATACGAGATATTTTATGTTCAAACACTCTTACTCAGAGTATACTCCACATACTTGGATTTAGTTATTTGCTACTTTACCTACCTCTGCTGACAACACTTGTAAGAGCCAAAGATTGTCAAAAGGAATTCAGACTTATTGCTGTGTCTATTTTAAGCTCACAGATGCAATAAAAGTACAGTGATCAACTTTTGGGTACTGACTTTGCTAAACAATGTGCTGTTGTAAAAAGGCTGTTAGTTATTTATTTACTTGCTAGCATTTAGTCATTGTAGTCCAGCAGTTCTCAAACTGCAGTACAGGTTTCACTGGTGGTACTCATGAGCAGGGCTTGACATTAGCAATAGCCAACTAGCCAAATCCAGGTAGATTTTACATATGGCTAGTAGGCTAACACATTCACTCTCACTAGCCACTTTGTTCTGTTGGATTTGACTGAATACATACTGTACCTTTAACTAGGCCTGTGCTGTCGTCCCCGACAGCAAGGTGTATATTGGCGAAATGGCCCCATACATCTGCTCCATACGTCTGCCCCATACGTCTGCCCCATACGTCTGCTACAACTGGCACCAATGGGCACCCTGACATTGTGTCAGGGTTTTTATATTGTTAACGAGCAATTAAGAGGCCTCGCCCCCAAACCATGACAAACATGGGAAGGGTCTATTTGGCTTTTTTGATTTGTCTGGATGTTTGTGAAGAATGTTTTTGTCAAATTCCCTAAAACTACATTCTTCTTTCAGTCAATAGGGGGCGCTATAGAGGTAACTGGCATCATATTGGTCAGGTGTGTTCAGGGCCGGGGGGTAATTAGGTATTTCAGGTTTGAGCCTAATCGGGCAAAGTATGTGCACGTTAGAGGCTGTCAAATATACCTGACCTCCCAAATTCAATTCAAAATGGCCAATAGACCAAATAGACCATTCCCATGTTTGTCATGGTTTGGGGCGGGGCCTCTTAATTGCTTGTTAACAATTTACCTTTAGAAATCACACAATGTCTGATTAAGGTGCCCGTTGGTGCCAGTCGTGGCAGACGTATGGGGGCGTTTCGCCAATTTACACCTTGCTGATGGGGACGACAGCACAGGCCTAGTTATGATGCTTGAGATGCCAAGATGAAGTTGGATTTGACCTTTCAATATGGCGGTGCTCAGTGAAGGAATTGTGAATGCATGAAAATTGCAATGAATTTATTAAGATGTTTTTACTCCTGTTAACTAATATTTTTTGATGTAGCATACACAATTTTACTGTCAACTTTATTTTCACTTTTTAATTTTTATATATAGGCTACAGATGTAGATGTAAAGCACAAAATACAAAACAGCTCAGTTACAACTCATTTACAATTACTTGAGTAACGTTTTTAATAAAAGAAATGTAATTGTAGACATAGAGTGGCTTTACTGCACTTTTACTTGAGTAATAATATTTTGAAGTAACTGTACTCTTACTTGAAATGTTGTTCCTTTTTTAAAAAATATGTATTATTTACGTTTTTAGTTTATCTTTTAAAAATATCAAAATCTGTTTATTATCTTTTTATTTTTTTGCAAGATTACGATTCTTATTAAGAGAAGACTTGAGTAGTTTTTTCACCAGTTCTTCTCTACTTGAGTAATTATGTGAATGAGTACTTTTGACTTTTACAGTAACATTATTTTGAAGTAACGGTACTCTTACTTGAGCAAGTGAAAGCAGCATATGTTCCAAATATTTCGGTTAGGGTTCAGGCCACGCTGACTGAAAAAGATAACTCTACAGTGGACAATATTTTACCTTGACATTAGTGTAAATATTTGAATAAAATAAAATAAAAATACATTCATTTTTCATTTCATATTTGGACCTGTGTCAGTGCTGTAGCTGGGAATGCTGTGACTGCATCTGAATACATGCCATTGATTAAAAAAAAATAAAAAATGTATTGAATGTTACATACAACATTCAATAAGATATATATAGGCCATGTAAAGGGTATGCTCGCTTTTTTATACACCTAAATAGGGGCTGTCGGTTAGAAAACTTTGCAATTCCACCGCCAATCATTTGAACGCAATTGATTCACCCCCATTTTCTCTTTTGACAGTGAACGCGCCTGCATTGACGCGTGCCTGGACTCGTCTCTTCCTGGTTAAAACCTTGCGTTTATTTCACGTCACTCTCTGCTGTGAGCCAGAACGAGCCGGCCGGCGTGCTGTGCGCTACACCTGTGTTTCTCTACCTCAATATTGAGCACGGCCGACTTACTCAGAGAGACTTGGAGAATCACTTTTCATTGATTAAACATTTCGGAATGACTCATTTCATTTAACGACTGCACCTTCAAATTGAAAAGATGAGTCGCTCCCTTGAATGTTTGGTAAGTTACTTTTACCAACTTTTGAGAGTTCTAAAGCTACTTGGTCGGGAGGGTTTGTCTTTTTCTTGTATCGATGTTTTATTTTGTCTTGAATCAATGCAACTGAACCAAAAAATAAGTGAAAACGCACTGGCAAACGGCATATCAATAAGAGGGTCTTGTGACGTCAAAGTGGAGTACGCTGTTACATATTCGCTTACATATTAGCAGTCGCTTACATATTAGCAGTCGCTTACATATTAGCAGTGATTTTCTGGGTGAAGTATCAAAATGGATTTTCGTAATTTAGTTCATTAATTTTGGCACTGTGCTTGTCGGTGACCAAAAATGTCGCGTTTCTGTGCCAAAGTCCCCTCACCCTTTCAAACCAAGGTGCGAAATTCCTCTTACGGATGATAACTGTGCGCCACTAAGCTGGTTTGAACTAAAATAGCGACCATTATTTGCCTAATTGACTTCTGTATTACCCATTAGCTTCTAGAATAACATTATGGGGCCAAATTTGGGCAATAGTAGCAGAGTGTGTGTGTGTGTGTTTTTTTTTTTTTTTTTTATAAACGGTGACTTTGCGGTTAGATTACATTCACTTATGCTTTGCTCTTCACTGTAATCATGGCCCGAGCCCATAGCTGGCGCAGGGCCATATTGAAATTGTAACGCTGCAGTATGTATGATGACGTAGTATGATGAGTCAATAGTTAAAGGTGTAGCTTGTAAGTTTCTGAAAATAAAAAATAAGATATTAAAAAAGCTATTTAAAATTTACTATATGACCTATCAATGATAGGGTGTCTGTAGTTTGTAGAGGTCAAGAAAGGGACTAAAGTAAAACTCCACTTCTATTGGTCAAAGTGTTATCCCACAAAGTCTGCTTTGATGTTGCTGTAGAGGCCAGGGGAGGGACTAAAGTAAAAATAATACTCTACATCATAGAATAGGGTCAACAATTTATATTTTAGGAATCTTGCAAACTAAGTTTTCAAAGTCTATAATAGTCAGGCATATTTATGGATACCTACATTCCATTGCAACACCCAATAAAGTCATATCAGATTATATTTTCTTAACCAGGTGCTTCAGACTTAACTGTTTTTAAGCTTTGACCAAAGTGTAGCCTGAAAAACGTCACTAGTGACTTGAAGCCATCCAAGCTATGACTATGATTTATTTTGTATGCGCTAGCTACTGGGTAAATGATAACATGTCTAGATTTGAGTTGTCAAAAACATTCTTAAAGTTTTTAATCCCGAAACATTTTTCTTAGATTTCCATGTTCTAATGTTGTTTCTGCCTCAAACACACACACAAAGTTGTTTTTAGTTTCATTCGGGCATGTTTGAGTAAATAATAATGTTTATACGTTATAGTCCCCTCCAAGAGCTGAAAACAGGTTGAGCATGGGATTCACCTGTAAATCATGCCATATAAGTGTTCCGAATTAAGGCTTATACAAAGAACATCAACTCAAACATGTGTGAATGAAGCAAAACAGAACTAAAGTTGTGTTTTTAGTGAGAACAGCATTATAGAAAGCTAAAAAATAATTTGTTTTAAATAATATAATAATTTACCCACAGGTGTTTATTTTCTGCTGCTTGAGCCTGATCGGGGCATTTCCTGGCTCTGACCCCAGACTGAACAGGCCGCGACGGGCCACAAGCTGCAGAGAGGGCCTGGAGTATCCCAACAGAGACCTCTGCTGCCTCAGCTGTCCCGCAGGTAGGTCACACATAAGTCATATATCTAACCCTATACGCTCTAATCCATAACTGGGACTATACTGAACGTCATATGTAAAGTATTTATGGCTGGGGTTAGATGGTTTTATCTGAATAGTTTTATTACCTCAGATAAAGACAATACAGCTTTAGTTTGTTTTTGTTTGTTAAGGGCTGTAATGAATCTAGAAAAACAGTGTTCATTTCTTTTACACTCGGATGAAAATTACAGTGATTTTTTTTTTTAAAGAGTAAATTCCTTATTACGTGTACAGATATTTTTTGATGAGAGTTCTGTTTCTTATTGTATCTGATGTGGTGTGGCCACAACAAAATACCTTTCCCACAAAGCACCAGAATGAGTCATGAAACACTGAAACATCTTATGTTCTAATTTCTTGTGTGTTTGCTACCTGCAAAGCAAATCTTCTAAATAGAGCAATTATTGTAGAGATTAGATTTTTAAAAAAGTGTTTTATTGTTCCAGGCTCCTTTGTGAAGTCCCCCTGCAGCAGAGGGGGTGAACAGGGCGAGTGTCAGAAATGCAGTCACGGGACTTTCACCGAACACGACAACGGGCTCAAACAGTGTTTTACCTGCACTAAGTGTCGCCCAGGTAATACTGACCAAGATTATAGACCTATTACTAATTAATGCTGCCGTACCTGATCTATTTACTTTGATAATTACTCAGTTAAAAGTATGGCGTATTAGAAGTCATTTGAGAAAGAAATCGAGACCCTCTGTGGGCTGTTTTATACAATCACAAACTTCCTCAGTACAGGAACATTCTGATTGGTTTATTTATCAAGTACTAGAATCGATCGGGAATAATGTAAAGGAGCTGAGGTTTTCAATTAATTACTAATTTCAAAACAGCTTATTCCCAGCGATTTTATTTTTTTAGCTCAAAGAAATAAAAGTCAACTTCTGAATGCTGTTTGTTATTACTGGTGTGTGTGAGACCGTGATGGAGGAAGAGGAGACCGTGATGGAGGAAGAGGAAAGAGGAGTGCAAAACCAGTACTGCAGCTTTAAACTTGAAACCGTATTGACCCAAACTATGGTATCTCTAGTTGTTTCACAAGCTCCACATTATTTTTGAATAGAAGACATTGTGGACACAAGTACATCTTGACTACTATTGGTCAAAGTGGTATCCCACAAAGTCTGATCTGATGTTGCTGCAGAGGCCAGGGAAGGGACTAAAGTAAACAAAAAATTATGACCTACTTGCATCATAGTACAGGGTCAGATAAAACATTTTCTTCACCAAAAAATTTAAACTATTTTTATTTTAGAAAACTTACGGACTTATGTTCATTTTAGTTTAATAATGATGGTGGTACAGCAGCAGGCTCCTTTGTGGCCCACAGTTTCTCAATACATGATAATATAGTGAAATAAATGGCTCCTAAACAGTGCATTATCCTTTCTGTATTAACTGTATATCATTACTACCATCTCTCTGTATAATCTATCAGCTTGTTTTACAGTTTAAATATACAGATATAATCACAAAACTAGTGTAGTCCAAGCATTTCTCCACATGAACCCAAAACAAACATCTTCCTGATTATTGATATTTTTAACCACTTAATTTTCTTGTTTAATAAAAAGCTGAATGCAGTTTTGAAATTGTAAAAAATATAGTATTATGTATGAAATATAGAGTTTTAACAGATTTGAACGCAGTCCTTTTCTTTGTTGTTGTTTCAGATGAGGAGATGGAGCAGCCTTGTAGCTCCACTCGTGATACCCAGTGTCGGTGCAAATTCGGAGGGTTCTGTGCCCCCGACCAGGCCTGTGAGGTCTGCAGGAAGTGTTCAAGGTCTGTCAACTAGAGAAAAAAAAACTATAATGCTGCGGTTCTCAAAATGTGGCACTAATAGAGGAACATGGAATGTTTCTAGTGGTGCTCAGCAATTCAATTTAGAGCTAGTTAAGGCTTAGTTAGTCCTGGTTCTTTTTAGGGTGGTAATAAGAGAAGTGAGAGATGGTTTCAACTCACTATTACATCATACATGCTATCAGAATGCTGCAATACTGTGGTGTTTTTTATCATAGCAAACAGTTAAAGTTTCTATTCATACTTTGCTAAAAAATATATTTTTTTGTAAGATGACACTTCCCACTCATTAGCCATAACCTGATCTCTTGTTGTGTAAAGGGAGTAGAAGAGTTTCCTGGTTTGCGTCTGTAATTATATACATAACGTCATCGAATGCAATATGTCCGTCATAGACTTGAAATTCAGGTTTCGGAGTGTGTAAATCAAACAGGCTTCCCTTGTTTGGGAAGTTGTATCATGTGCAGAGGTGGAGTAGACAGAAATTGTACTCCTCAAAATGACATTTCTTATGTCGAAGTGACAATGTAAGTGTATCAGTAAGAGTGAAAAGGCTACTCAAGTAACTCAAGTAACCCCCATAAGGGTAGGCCTGTCACAATAATTGGCAATATTGACTTCTTGTTCAATGTTATAACAAGATGTTTTAATATACTATATCAAACCTTATTTAAATAATTTATTAATACTGTACTGTAGATCAATTACTTTATATGTTTTGATTGTTTGTATTTATTTATTGCTCCTCTGTTTTAAAAATAGATTAGTAAAGGTTACCGATATTGAAAAGGATCTAAACTGGCGTTATTGTTCTTGAGGATCATGTATATGAGTGTATAACACGGTCTACTCAATATTATCAAATATCAATATATTTTCTGAGGCACTATATAGTCCTTCAAAATGTGTTGGTGTGACAGGCCGACATGGGTGGTGATATGGTAAAACTCTAATATCATGATTTTTATTAACATCACTATTTTGATTTTGTCCCGATTTTAGTTCACTTTGTATTTTTTGTCTGACTGTAAACTACTGCTATCAGTGTCTTCAGAAACCTTTAACTACAAATAAGTACATCCAATCCATCCAGTGTTCATCATAATACTAATACTATTTATTTTATTAATTCGAACACTGGCATTGTAACAGTAAAAATTAAAAAAGTGAATGCATTATATCACAAATGAACAATCTGCCCACATTAAGCTGATTCTCATAACATCGCCCACCCCCATTTGCACAAAAATGTTATTAGACAAAAATACTCAAGTAAATGTAACAAAGTAAATGTGACTTCTATATGCCTCTTAACATGTGGGACTATTATGGCATAATTTATTGTTTTGAAACAACAATATTATGGACTCACATTGGTGAGTCCATGGATCCTACGTGTAAATACGAGTTATCAACTTTTGAGTTTCAGCTTTTGCACACAGGTACATATCATAAAGACACTGAACTGGATTGATTTTGGTAGTTCTACAATGAATATTAATTAAGTAATTAATTATTTACTGCACAAAACTATGAACGCAATAACTCAAAAAGTCTTTGCCCGATCTTTTTCAACTCACAGGTACATATGAAGATGCTGAACTCAATTTTTTGGTTTGGTACTTCTACAATTATTGACAATTAAATAATTAGCAAATTAATGCCCTGAAGCACTTTAATTGAGCTATTAATCCTGCTGATCACAAACAAAATCGCATGAATTTTGTCACATTGATCTGGGCAAATCTATATAAAAAAAAAAAAACCTTCGAAAACACACATCTGATTAAGGTGCCCGTTGGTGACATAGCAGTTCGCTGATCTATACACATTGCTGTAAGGAACAAGCGTAGGCCTAGTTTTATCAATGTGTTCAAAAACATGTCTGACTTATCTAACATGGTTTGTGTTTTGGGAACTAGATGCAGGGAAGGCGAGATGGTCACCAGAAACTGCACCCCCTCCAGTAACACCGAATGTAAGAAGATTCCCCCAACCTCGGAACAAGCTTCAGGTAAAACCTTATTCCAAAAAAAGTACAATCAAAATAAAGTGTAAAGTATTGTGCAAATGATGTCCTGGTTCGTTTTTGATTCTGAGCTAGTTCAGAAGTGGTTCATCACTACCTACTGTATTTCTTTAAGAAAGACCTAGTTAAGACCTAGTTTGGATATGGTTTAGTCCTGGTTACCTCCAGTAAGGTAAGGTTTATGTGGTATTTGTCTTGGTAATTTTTGCGTTATTACAAAACAGACAGGCACACAGAGCGGAGTTGGATCAAATTTTCAGGGAAAGTCAGGAATGACACAAGGAACAACTGATTTTTGGGAGTAATCCAGATCACCCTCTGGATCCAATAATAGGACAAATTGATCAACTTTTGGGAGTGACCCGTGGAAATGAGCTGCCTTAGTGCAGATCTCGGAGTGCTTTCTAGTTTACTTCTGGTTAATTGCTAAATAAAAAAAACAATAAATACTTAATATATATCCTTTTTTCTTTGTTGAAAATAGATACTCGGACCACTTGGTTTGTGACCCTTGGATTGGTCATTCTCGTCGTGACACTGACTCTGCTGATCTGTCTGTACCTACGACGACGGAGAGCTACAGGTACATTTTTAAATCTAAAACTTCAATACTAAACTAAATGAGGTTAAAGAATAGAGACTATGGCCGTTTTCACCACCATTAATCTCACCAAGACACTCAAATTAACACATTTACACATGGGCAAGGATGGTGAAGTGTCTTGCCAAAGGACCCAATGGTAGTATGATCCAGATGGGAATCGAACCGCCACCCATGAAAGACTGACTGTAAAGTAAATATAAAAGAAAATAAGAAAATGGCTTTCAAATTGTCCAGTTTTAAACATTACACTGTCCATTGTATATTATGGAGAATATGGCTACACAATTTCTACATTTTATATCGCGAAAACAGCGTGACGGTGTTCGTCCGCGTCAACTAAAAAAGTCTTTGCTGGATCTTTTTCCAACTGTTGCACACAGGTACATATCATGAAGATGCAGAACTGGATTGAGTTTGGTACATCTTCGATTAATGAAAATTAAGTAATTCACAAATTAATGTTTTGATGCACTTTTATTGAGC
>JAVQKC010001072.1:0-11395 GCA_036025475.1 Philypnodon macrostomus
ATTATTATTCAGGTAACTGCCATCATATTGGTCTGTTGTGTTCAGGAGCAGAGGGTAATGAATATTTTATGTTGGGTACACTGTGGAGAATCACTGTACCACGTTTCATTGCTCTCTGCCAAAGTAAGTGTGTCCGGGGTCCCATAGGGGTCATAAACATGGGGGCGCTATAGAGGCATTCTTTATTTGACCTCTGTAATGTGCCTATGTACATTATGTACAAAATTCATGAGATTTTGTTTATGTACATCAGGATTAATGGATTAAAGTGCTTCAGTGCATTAATTAGTTAGTTAATTAATTAATTAATTATTATTCATTGTAGAAGTACCAAAATCAATCTAGTTCAGCATAACTGTCCGGCAAAATCTTTAGGGCATTAATGAATTAATTACTTACTTATTGAATTAATATTCATCGTAGAAGTAAACAAATCAATACAGTTCAGCGTCTTTATGATAATTAAGAAGAAATAATAAGAACATTTTGGTGGTATTTGAAAAGGCTGTAATCATGCTATGGCTTCCACTACTCTGTCAGTGAGCCCCAGGGCAGCTGTGATTAGTTTACCACCACCAATGTGTGGCTGTGGAGTGATTGAAAAATGTGCTGAATTTTCGTTATTAATATAGCAGTTGTCTATGTTTTACTAATACATCTTTCTCATTTGCTATATAATTGTGATCTAGTAATCGAGTAAAAGTCTGACCTAAGATGGTAATTGGTTTTCATTCATTTTCATTCATACTGTAAAAATAATTGACACTGACAGGTCTAATGATCTGTTTTAGGAGTGGATGAGTCGGTGGTGGTTACATTGAAGTTTTCCAGGAACAGAATGGCCTTTTGTGCTTTTTCAATTTCTACCCGTCTTCCCAATGATGCTGTCATCTGTGGCACTAAGGGCTCCATTAAAGTATGCCATGCGGGGAAGATCGAATTCTTTAACCAAGGACTGAGACACACACAGCGACTGAGGCGACCGCCTAATTACTTTCATTTTTAATTAAATTGACATATTCAGACTACCGACAATACAGACAGATACCACACAGATACTATGCAGATTATTCTTTTCCTTTAATTTACATATTAATTAGTCACAGTTAAACATTTCTGCAGGTCCTTGGCCCCATGCACTGTCCTACTACACTGGTGGTCAATGACAAGGAGACTGAGTATCCTCTGCCTGAGCCTAGCCTCCCGATGAATTTCACCAACAGCACGGGACTTCGATACGAGGCCGAAGAAGTCAGGCAGTGTCTCCTTAAAGGTACAAAAAGGTAGATCAGATAATAATTTAGTGCCAATGTCTAGTAGAAAAAATATATAAAATGCATTTTAGCAGCTCACTAGAAAAGTAAATAAATCATACTAGTATTATTGCTTTATCTAATAAAGGGCAAACATGGTAGCAATCAAAAATAGCAGTACTAAAAATAGCATAGTATTGAAATGAAGTGTCAGTAGTGATATAAATATGTGACAGTAAATAAACACTGGAATAAAGTGGCAATGATGATAGTAATACAGAGATATTATTACAGGCATATGTATATAACGTGGTTAGATATATAACACTTCAAACAAAGCACACGTCTAAATTGTCAGGTTCTCACATTCATTTAGTTATTGTGATATTTGCCCAGCACCTTTATTGACTTAACTTGATTTTATTTCATTCTTGCTTACAGTAAAAAACTGCAGAATTTACCTATTATTTGCATGACAAATCACAACAATACAAAAACAATATCAGTGTTTGATTTGTAGCTATTAATTTTCATATTATACAGCCTCACTGCTATCGGCAGGGTTGCCTTTTGGAGTCTGTTGGTGATAGTCTGAGATGTTATTCCTATTCTGCAGGTGTCTCTGAGAGCTTTCTGCTCTTGTTGGAGGGAGCAGGTCATACAGTAGGTGTGAACTGTGCCTCATGTGACAGCTCTCTTCTGCACCCTCTCCAGTTGTACAGCATGGGTTTTATTACACTCCACTAGGAGGACACTCCCATATTCTAGACACGGCCAGTGTGGTGTAAATGGTCAACAGATCCTGTTGTGGGAGACCATGTCTAGCCAGGGCAGTCAGGAAATGAAGATGCTTTGCTTTTCTCACCATTTGGTTTATGTGAGAGTCCCCACTAAGGTCACTTGTGTGGGAACCACATTCTGTCCAAGTAGAAGCCCAAATATTTTTTGGTGGTGATAACTGGGACTTCCTTTCCACCGAGCATCAGAGGAGCAGGCTGTGTCAGATTTTTTGCAAAACAGATTTGTAGCTCCATAGAATTATCCCCGTTAAGCAGCATGCTGTTTTCTTTGGCCCAATTATCCAACTGCTGGGCTTCCATGGCCATAGTTCTATCGCTGTTGATTTAATTTAGGGCGATAGCTCTTGACAGACCTATGTCATTATGTCCAAAGTATCCTGATGAGTTTCCCAGGTGGATATATATAAAGGAGAAACAGATATGGACAAATGACTCCTCCCTGTGGGACCCCGGATGTGACCTCTGTCCATGCACTCTGAACCCCATTTGCCACAACCTTTGTAACCTTCCTGTAAGGTGACTGTGCAGCCAGGTTAATAGCCCGGGGCTAGGTTCTAAATTGGCCAAAGTTTGGATAAGCCTATTGTGATCTACTGTGTCAGCCAGAAGAACCCTGCTTTGCTCTCAGCTTTAACAAGGGCTGTGGTGGTGCTGGCCTTGGGAAGACAGACATGTTGATTTTTACATTTAGACTGTTGGCATCAGTTTATTTAATGATACATTTTTCCAGTCTTTCCCCACCCAATGTTAATGATATAGGCCTCCAGTTATTAATGGCACTGGATGTTTGAGTCTTTGGAATGGGAACCACATTTGAGATTTTCCATGCAGTTGGGACTATCCCTTTGGCATAGGATGCATTTACAATGTGAGTTAGAACAGGAGCCAAGTCCTCAGCATTGTCCTTTAACAGCCAAGGTGGCATGCCATCCGGTCCACAGGACTTATGAGGGTTTAATTCTGCATCTCCGGTAGCAGGTGGCAGTGAAACTGAAGAGGAAGATGTACTGTTGGTCCAGGATGCTGTGAAATGATGATTCAAAGCATCATTAGCAGCGATCATTTCCTCACTTACACCCTCAATTTTTTGGCTGGGTCGTTGTTTTACATGCTAATTCTTTGTTGATGTAGTCCCACTATTGCTTTAGGTTTTGTTTTTGTAAGTGTTGACATAAACTTCCCTCTCTGCTGTGCTATAATGTATGCGTGGTTTGATTATGCACAGACATGCCTCGATCGATGAGGCTGTGCTGTGACCACACGTAATGTATTCTCTTCATTCACAGGACTGAAGGAGAGCCCATTGATGCCTATGGATGAGTCGATCTTACTCACAGAAATCATGGATGAAATCAGGAAGCAGGTGGGAGTCGTCTTCAGCCAAGACGGCCAATGACAGTGCAGCGGCGCCTGGCTGTTTCACCTGATCTAAACCAATTGAGAAAGAAGAGGTTGGGATGTTTGGGCCTGGGGCATGATTTGGTTTAAGCAGTGTTGATAGACATGTGGCTACGTGATGAGCTACCACTAAATAAAACAGAGCACGACATATGAGGTGTGACAATGTAAGTAATGAAAGCTACAAATATTTAGGCAAGTCTAAAGCAGCTATGGTTTCCAAGTGATTCACTTAATAGGGTTTATTTGTGCTGTCTGCCAAACTGAAAGTGTGGTCAGTGGTCACATAAGTGAAATGTTACTGCGTTTTATTTTGAACCTGATAAATAGCATATATATATATATATATATATATATAAGATTTACAACATAAACACAAGTTCAGCACAAATTTGTAATGACGGTTAAGGCCATGTCACTGTGATTGTATGATAGATGAAACCAATAAAGGAATGATTGTGAAAGCCTTAACATGTTTGGTGATTTAGTGTCTGTCTGACTCTTACATAGGGCCACGTCGACATACAAAGGATGTTTGCTATTCTGGGTCAAATTATAATAATAATTCTAATTATTTAATTTAAGAATTTCTTTTCAACCCGTTTTACACATCACTACACACTCATTTAGTAGGCAGTACAAACACTTGTAGACATGTGTGTCTGTAACTGTTTTCACAAATTGCACTGTATTGTAATTATTGATTGTTTGATTTGTAAGGTACTATATAAATACATGTTGATTGATTGATGTTGATGTACAACAAATTAAGCTTAAGTTTTCTGACCACAAACTTCAAATCAACTAAACCACAGGGCAGTTATTTTCATTGTGTAATGCTATGGTGATACGAGCCAGTCGGAGACAATAATAAAACAAAGGAAAATATAATACTATGGTTATGTTTAGTGCCTTGATATATAATGTCATGGCTTGTGTAAACAGTCCACCTTAACTGAGTCCACTCGTTATAACTGGGCGGTAAAACATTTTTAAGTTAGTCTTTATCTCCCTCTTGTGGCCATTAGAGGCTACTGTAAGTATTGGTCCAAGGGTCTTTTTAGCTTCCAATATGGCAACCAGGTGGGGAATCTGCAGCGCGGGGAAGATCAGTCATGACTTCACAGTGGCCCTAAAAACCCTTCCTCCTGAGGACCACCAGGTAAAACAGCATGTTGTTCACTTCTTGTTTCGCGACAGTTGTGCCACATTCACTTTCTCTGGGCATAGTACTTTTACTCATATGCGCGTTAACTTTCTAAACGCATAATCATTTAGAATTGCACTTTTACACGCAGCCCCTCTGTTCTTCTCAACATGCAGCGACACCATTAGCGCCAAACAAGCGACTTTCGACTGGGTTATTCTTTACCGTAAACTCTGCTCTAAACGCGCAGCTAACGCCAAGCTAACTCATTTACGGTAAAATAAATGAGTTAGCTTGGCGTTAGCTGCGCGTTTACGGTAAAGTAAAGCTGCAATTGGGGGAAAGTGAGAAAGGGGGCGCAAAAAAATAAAATAATTGATATATACGTTTTAAAATGCAAAAGCATGCTAGATATTATAAAGTTGTCTTTACGATCAGATCTATTATGTTACACCATATTTTCGCAGAAAGATTAATCATTAATCAGGAATATTTATAAACAGCGACGTAAAAGCCTTTAAAAAATGGTATGAGAACCAGTTTTACTATAAACACCTTTGCATTTGCAACAGTTATTATTTTAATCGATAAGCTAATCTTACATGTTGGGGGTGGCAAACGGTTACAAAATCTCATAATTGACCACTGCATGTTGAAACTGCAAACGTGGAGCGTGCAAAGCAAACTGGTCAGCACTTTTTAATGATCTCTTGAATCGTGACCTTTACAATTACAGGTTGTTGCTGTTGCTGCACGCAAGTATGAAGACGCAGAGAGGTTTGCAAAAAAGCATGGCATCTCTCATGCATATGGTAGCTATGAAGAGCTTTCCAGGGATTCAGATATTGGTCAGTTTCGTTCTCCTATTTTTTACCTTCATACCATAAAGTGCACATGAGAGGTCTGTTGTTTGCTGTCCTTTGATTCCCATAGATGTGGTGTATATTGGTGTGATTCACCCTTACCACCTGAAAACATGCCTGCTCTTTCTTAATGCCAAGAAGAATGTGCTGTGTGAGAAGCCACTGGCCATGAATGCCAAGGAAGTCCAGGAGATCCTAGCTGCAGCCAAAAGGAATGAAGTGTTCTTAATGGAGGTAAACATTAAACAGAACAATTTACTTTATGCTTAGTGTTCTCGATCTCAATACTCACACTAAAGCCATTATTCTTAGTAACAAAATACACAATTGTAAGGACTCCAGACTTGAACAATTTTCAGCATTTTAAACTATCATAGTTCACTTTATCTGGACACTCTTCTGTGGGGTACAGAGTTTTATATTTCATTCAAAGATAAAAGAGCTGTTGTGTATCAGCAGGAATTGGTATACTGTTTATTTTTATTCTCTATTTATGCGAATTCACTCTTAATTGTAAATGTGCTGAGTGTACCTATTTGACTGCTGTTTTGTAGGCTGTCTGGACACGTTTCTTCCCAGCCTGTGTAGAGATCAGACGGCTGCTGACTCAGGGGGAAGTAGGTGATGTGAAGATGGTGAGGTCAGAGTTCGGTGTGCCACTTATGCGTGTGCCAAGATCTGTGCAGAAAGAACTGGGCGGAGGAGCAATACTGGACCTTGGCATTTACTGCCTGCAATTTATTTCCATGGTGTACAATGGAGAGAAACCAGAGCTTATTCAAGCAGCAGGCGTGTGCTTTGAGACAGGTAACATAACATGGCCAATAGGTATTTAAATATTATGGAAGGTGTACATTTTGACTGTGACATATCCATATATAACGGAGTAGGCTGGTCGTTATGGCAACCCTAAAACATTATCACATTAAAGCTAACAAAGATATGTCTCAATCCCATACCACAGAAAGTTTAATAATGTAGTTTAGAAGCTTCTATGACTTTGATGCTACAGTTCCAGTGTTATTGCATATAATGATGGATACTTAAAATTAAATGTGCATCTATGAAATATATTTAGAAAGTTTTTAACCATTTTCTATGTGACAAGAACTCCCAGTATAATCAAGTAGTTTTAAGTAAGCTTGTAGTGTTGATTTTGTTTTTGTTTATTATTTAAGGTGTGGATGAGACTGTGGTAGTCACTTTGAAATACCCAAAGAACAGGATGGCTGTATTTTCTTGTTCTGCTGGTGTCCAGATGTCCAACGATGCCCTCATTATGGGAACAGGAGGCTGCATTAGGGTATGATACTTTGTTTTCTCTAGGACTGTAACACCATTTATAACCTGAAAAGTAGAGGGCAGGTTACAGCTTGTATGCATTGAGTTGTACAGAACGTGAATGGTATTTGTGTTCAAACTAGTGACAGAGGTATCGGGATAATATTTGAACATGCTAATGCATGTTGCCTTTTTTGTTTTACTTTACAATCTTAGACAGATTTTGGAGTGAGTCTTTTTTTGCTGTCATTGTTTTTCAGAAGCATTATGCAGCAGATACATGTTGTCTCTATTTCTTTAGATCCCTGTTCATATGTGGTGTCCTACAACATTAGTTGTGAATGGAAAAGAGAAACAGTATCCAGTGCCAGAGCCCTCCCTGCCTCTGAACTTCATCAACAGCACAGGGATGCGTTATGAGGCAGAGGAGGTGCGACAGTGTTTGCTCAAAGAGAACTTTGACTTACCTGGCTTATAATTAATAAACTACTATAATTATAGTTATATATATACTTCTCATCTAGGGCTGAAAGAGAGCACAATAATGTCTCAAGCAGACTCTCTTCTTCTTGCTGAAATGGAGGATGAAATTCGGCGGCAGGTTGGGGTTGTGTACCCCCAAGACTCAAGCTAAAGCATCTTAAATGAAACTACTACTAAAGAGCTAGTAACGTCATCATTCTGAAACTATACAGCTGTTTTTGCACTAGACACGCTTTATAATAAATCTGTTAACCACTTCCCAATGAAACAATGAAAATGTGTGGTGCTATCTTTTATTGAAATAAATCCAGTCTTGTGGGACAGCTCAGGACACCAGCGAAAATATTATAACTCTTTTACATTTAGTTCATACACTCAAGCATTACAATCAAAAGCATACTAGACACACAAAGCTATGTCGGTCAGTAACACAGGAGAGAGATGAGCAGTAGGAATTTCATCTTCACATCATGTCCCCCCCATGGGAAAACCCCAGAAAAGTGCTTATTCATATCTGTTAACTTTTGTGAATCAGAAGATTCTTTAGTGACAACCAGGGTATGCCCCCATCAGGAAATGGAAATGTTTTGACTCACCAACACAATACAGTAACTTGTCAAATGCATTTGGACACCCAAAATATTCTCATCTTCAAGTAGTAATATGAATACAACATTGTCTGAGTGCAACGATACATCTATTACAGTTAAAGCTGGTAGTATAAGAACATTACCAAAAGGCAGTTTGGGTGGAGAAGTGGAGCTGAAACTGAAGGACTTAGACTCAGTATCCCATTATTTGTTCAATACAGTGTTTATGTAACAGGAGTTAAGGTGCTCTGTCCCATCAGTCTCACTTAAAAAGCCAGATTTGGCATGCCCTCATACTGAACAGACATTTGAATAAATAAATACTGCAGTTAATGACGAGGTGTTTACGCAGAGCCCCTAAAGACTGGTTTTATTGACAAAATAAAGGAATGATACAGTGTGGGATTGTATGGGAAACATAACTCCACTTCACCCAAACTACTCTCAAGCCAAAGTGTTTAAAATATCTGGATTTATTTAGCCATACTTTGAGTATAATTGATTTTATAGTTTGAGGTGATTGTGGATTTAGGGGAAGAGCTGTGGAGTGTGTGATGAAGAGCTATGAAAGATATATTAAGGGAGACAGCAGCAGCTAGTCTTTCAGGGCACCAGGACCACACGCATGGTGTTGGTGTAACCAGAGCCTGGACGCCAGCCAGTGAGGATGATGACCACATCTCCCTCTTTGAAGAAGCCTCGGGCTTTACCTGTTACAGACATAGAACTCATTCTACTAAACTGCAGATATGCTTTTCCCCAATGGTCAATGTGATAATAAATGTGTTTACCCATTTCCATGGCAAAGTTGACACGCATGTCAACATCCTCTGCCCAAACGTCATGAGCCGGTTTAGTGTAGAGAACCGGGAAGATGCCACGGTACAGATGAGCCTGACGAGCTGTCTGCGCATTACGAGTGACAGCAATGATAGGAGCACGAGGCCTGTACCTGGAAATCAGGTGAGCGGACCTACAAACACAACAGGTAGAACAACATTGTTAATAAAGTATCAAACATACATAAACACATTACAGTTGCAACCCATTTTTCACAATAGCTTTTTTTTTATTCAGCTTTGGGGATTATTTCAAGCATAATTCATGTTAAGTTAATGGTCTTGTTATCAAAGTGCAAGTAAATATGGATTTATAAGCAAAGCATTTTTTTTTTTTTCACAATTATGAATAATCTGAAATAAAATTCTGTTATGTTTAATCTTTGAGGACTAGTCCACTCATTAGTTTTTGATTACTTAACTTCCACTCACTCAGCCTGTTACTATGTTCATCCACTCACTTACACAAAGCAGTTGCAGATCACAATAAGAGGTAAAGGGCAGAAGAAAGAAGTCGAGTCTGTGTTCAGACACTTGTTACCTCCTATCTCAGGATTACTGCATCTTCTGTCTTACCTTCCAGTGTTGGTGATCACTATAATGGCACTAGCACAGCACTTGAAGGATGCCTCGACAGCTCCCACCGCTACAGCTTCTGAAGGGTCTCCGGTCACTTTGGAGTGTCTTCGGAGCTCCTCAAACAGCTGCCTGTGGAAGGTGGCTGCTTCTGCCTCTCGTGCTATCTGAGCACCAAGACGCCATAATGGAATGGGTGAAGCAAGGAAAGTTACTCACCACAATGACTTGAGTTAGGATGCACTCACACCACTGGGTACAGCCTACAATACTTCAATAAACTACTGGTATTAGACTTAGTAGTTTAGACTTAAGAGTTTTGTAGGCTGGCCCAGTTACCTACTCTAAGACCTGACTTGCCCTACTTTGAGTTTGTTTAAAAGGATTTTGAAGTAAAAGTGCTAAATCCTTTTTGTGACTGTCCTCATACCTTCCAGACCCTGTGAGCACAATCATTGCTGAGGCTAGGATCTTAAAGGACGCCTCAACTGCACCGATTGCAATACCCTCGGCGGGGTCTTGGCAGTGGGGTGTGGAGCGACGTAGGTCCTCAAACACCTGCCGATGGAACATGGCTGCCTCGGCCTCACGGGCAATCTATCACAACAAGTGAGGGCAAGATGTAGACAAGGCAGTCCCACACCAGGCACAGATGCAGAATTGGAATAGAAATAAAACAAAGACAGAGATGTCAGAAGAGAGAGGAAATACAAAAGAGACAGTATCCAGAAGGTAGTAAGGGGAAGTGAAAATTTAGAAGTCAAAAAGGGGAGAACCCCCAAGAAATGAGGAATATCAAGTCACAACTTGACCTCGACCAAAAACTAACTCGTAGAAATTACACCCAAACTGACCAAAGGTTAAAGCAACACTATGTAACCAACTACCTCAACATACAATTCAGAACTGTGTTACATACAACATACAATTCAGAACTGTGTCACATAAAATAATACCTGAATATTCATCTGAATTCTTGAGTGGGTGTGTATCCTAAAGGGACATAGTGTTGCTTTAAATAAATGAGGACATTATGATTCAAAGGGGGGGAAAAAGCTAACATGGAGAAACAAATAGATGAAAGATACCAGGTTTTCATACTGGTAATTAAGAATGCAAAGACAGAAGGCAGAGTTCACTTTGTGCTTGGGTGTAGCAGGCTGCACGCTGTTGAGTCACTCTGGCAGCTGCATCACAGTGAAGTCAGGAGAAAGGTAGGTTGATACTTGGAAGTCACCCATTTATGCCAAGCTTTTACTGCAAGGTAGTCTACCACTGTCTATCCCTGACTAAGTCTTATCACACATCAGATAACAGTTACAGTTCAGTTGTATATTTAGATTGTGTGTAGAATTAGTAAAGAAACAGAAACAATGAAATTACAGTTGTACAGTGTTAATGCAGTTAGTGTTTTCCAATGTGACTATATGTCTGTTTAGCCTAAGATACCCCAAGACATGGGGGTGATACAATATATTGGACACATTAATCTATGCATGTAGAGTCATTAAAATGTCAGACATGCTGAAGTATATTAAAGGAATGACATAATGTAAAATCTTCTAGTTGTGAGTGGTTAAATCAGTGTTTGTCTAAATCTAATATAAAAAAAGTGAATGCTTTTGTAACATTTAAATATTGATTACTCACCATGTGCTGTGTGCGCACAGCCTCTAGAGGGTAGTCTCCTTTGGCTGTCTCCCCACTCAACATGATGCAGTCAGCTCCATCCAACACAGCGTTGGCCACATCACTGCCCTCAGCACGAGTGGGTCGGGGCTTCTTGATCATGCTCTCCAACATCTACGTCACATATTTACAGTAAAACTTGGTCTTCTTTTTAAAAATTAAAAGTGTGTTTACAAACCTGAGTGGCGCATGTGATAGGTTTGCCAGCTCTGTTGCAGCGACCAATCATCATCTTTTGAGCTAGAAACACTTTCTCTGTGGGGATCTCAATACCCAAGTCACCACGAGCCACCATGATGCCATCACTGGCCTCCATAATCTCATCAAACCTGCAAAGAGATGGTTTATTATGAGGTTATCATTTAAAGAGTAACTAAACCCCAAAACACTTTTTTTTTGCTGATAAACTGTCTAAATGGGTCTCTACTGGTGCTGTCTTCTTGTTACTGTGCAATTTTTGAAATTTTCATGTAAAC
>JAVQKC010001073.1:0-17876 GCA_036025475.1 Philypnodon macrostomus
TCCGTCAGTGTGCCCCAGGGCAGCTGTGGCTACATAAGTAGCTTACCATCATCAGGTGTGACTGTGGAGTGAATGAATAATACAAATATGTAAAGCGTCTTTGAGTAGTTGTGAAAAGCGTTATATAAAATTGATGAATTATTATTATTATTATTATTATTGAATGCTATACAAATATTTCTGTCCTGTCAATGTTTTTGTGGTTAGTGCTTAATAGATACTTGTAATCATGAGGCTGCTGTATGTACAGCACACCATCCACCTTCTATAGTGTGCAATGATATTGAGTTGGCATAGGTTTTACACCAAGTGCCCTTCCTGTTTCAGCCCTGTCAATTTATCCATGCTTGGGACTGGCACATAGATTACATTGGTTTTTAACTACCTGTGGCTGGATGCCTATAGCAAAGTACAGAATATATTATTTTTGTGCACTTCTTTTTTACATGTGAACTCTGATTTCTCAAAAAGACTGATAAGAGTAAAAGTGTAGTTTTGTGGTTTGAGTGGTTGGAGTAAGCCTGCACAGACATGGTTGTTGTTCATATATAAAATAATGGGTCACAGGAAGTATAGAGAGCAGCTTTGTGTCATGCACTGACCTTCCTCACCGTCATGTCCTTTTTTGGATGAAGAGGGAATTTAATTCCTGTGACGATGTAGTACACTCCACTTGCTTGGATTATCCTTTAAGCCCTTTGCACAGCATTATATCATTTTGTATGTACAAGCAGCATTTGTGTGTGTTTGTTTGTGTGTGATTGTTTGTGCCTTTGGTTGATTCTATATTTTACACTGTAATGTCTCATTCAGAATCACTACAGTTGCTTTTTTTTGATCAATTGAAGTCTGGTGTTCATATCATTCTCAGTAAAACAGATGCTCAGGCAATTTGGAAACAAATGTCAAACCACATTTGGCCCTAAGACCCCTTAATACAATATTCTGTTGCATATAACGCCAAAGGACAGTTAAGGCCAAACGGACTCAGAACTATACACAGACACAAATGCAGTTATAAAGGCTTGAATAAATCTAATCAAAATGAAAGCACACAAAGCCTGGCCTATATGTGCATTATAAAACTGGCTTGTGGATGTAACTCTATGCTGGATGAACACACACTGTAACCTGCCAGTTCAGTTGTGACCCAGATCAAACATCTGTCTTTTTTTGCTGCGATAGCATCAGTGTTTATGCAAGATAATAATCCGTGAACACTGCAGTCTCCTGACCCGGGCTAAAGGGCTAACTGTTCACTATAAGCCAATAGGATCCGTGCTCCACAGTGGGTCTATGCATAAAGGAGAAAGACTTAATCATGTTTTCTGTGTTACCAATCACACGTTCTGCATATTAGCCTAAGCTGTGTTGATAATCGGGCTGAGTAAGATGAGGCTGTGGTGGTATCTGTCCTTTTAATGACACACACAAACACTAATGTTATTATCAACTTTATATGTACTTGTTTTTGTGCTGTCTCCAATTGGATTTCTTATGAAACAGAACACTGCCAGCATATTTTCATGATTATACATTAAAGCCAATATTAAATTTATAAAGATAATCCACCCATCATGTTTTTAACAGTATTGGTTTATAAACGCTGCTTGGCTTCTGAGTATGACTGTAACAATATATCATATAGGCAATATAGGCAATACTGGCAAATGAAGTATCCTTATCGTGGTAAACTAAACATCGTAAATATTGATATACAACGATGCTTTGGCGACAGGATTGAACTCTGTCAAAATGGAGGCTCAAATCAAATTATGAGACTTGGTTCATACTTGGTTTAGTCCAGGATCTAGTTTAATCTCAGACATGTTTTATTTAGCCTCACTATTGACCAGTGATTTAATATCTTTGTGAATTAAAACTGAATGTTCATGATTAGAAAACCTTGCAAAGTGTATTAATATTGCCAGCCATTTATTGCATTTAGAGCATTCTTTTATTGCGCAGCCCTGCTTATTATAACCTGAAGCGCTTCAGCTTTTTTCTACTGTTTAATTGGATTTCTTTACACTAAAAAACAATGCAATTCTTTTCTCCATCCAAGCCGAGATTTAATTAATTAATCCATTTGTTTTTTTTCACATGTATAAATGTAGCATTAGTTCATGATATCATCCCAGCTTATTATAACTAAGTGCCTGCCAGCCAGTGCAACAGGAAATCATCATAAAAACTCTGACTGGCCCCAAGATAATGTGGTGCCTCTCCACAGTCACACAGAAACCCCACTATCATTTATTCCACTCGTTTTCCTCCCTCTATCCCTAATTGGTTGCCAGTGTGAACAACCAGCTGTCAGACAGGGAGAATACTCTGATTACAAAGACATGTGAGGATGTGCTGTGTGCCAGACCCGGGCTGAGCTGCTCAGAAAGTGGATTACTGCCTGTTTGCTTCCACCCCTCTTAGGTCCACGTCTCCCTTTGAGTTGGCCCTCACTTCTAAGTACCAAGGAAATAGATAGAAAGCCTTTTCTTGACAAATTATGACGTCAAACCTGGAGGATGCTGCTGCAATTTGTTGGTATTTCTCAGCTAACAGATATAGCATAATCAAAAAGTCTATTTTAAGTTTGGCAGTTTAAATGTACTTAATACTCAATACCAAGCCAGTGACCGAGACCAATTCATGTAGTTATCAGTTTGCATTTTGCTACAAGAATGGTGAAAGAGGAGAGTGAGATGGTTCTGCTCCTGAGAATGTTATGAATGGTTGTGAGATGGATCTTCTGCTGAGATGGTGAAAGAGGAGAGTGAGATGGTTCTGCATCTGAGAAGGTTATGAATGGTTGTGAGATGGTTCTTCTGCTCAGATGGTGAAAGAGGAGAGTGAGATGGTTCTGCATCTGAGAAGGTTATGAATGGTTGTGAGATGGTTCTTCTGCTGAGATGGTGAAAGGGGAGAGTGAGATGTTTCTGCTCCTGAGAAGGTTATGAATGGTTGTGAGAAGGTTCTTCTGCTGAGATGGTGACTGAGGAGCGTGAGATGTTCTGCTGCTAAGGCGGTGATGGAGGAGAGTAAGATGGGTCTGTTGAGGTGGTGTAGGGGGAGATTGGGATGATTCTGCTACTGAGGTCGGGATGGAGGAGAGTGATGGTTTTGATAATGAAGGCGGTTGTGATAGAGTAAAGTCAGAGTAAGGTGATGAATGAGAGTTGGTTCTACTGATAAGGTGGTGATGGTTCTTCTGCAGAGATGTGATGGAGAAGAGTGAGATGGTTCTGCTGCTGAGGTGGTGATGGTGGAGAGTGAGATAATTTGGCACTGAGGTGTTGATATGAACGTGAAATGGTTTTGCCTCCAAGGTGGTGATGGAGGAGATTGAGATTATGCTGATGCTGAGGTGGTAAAGGGGAGAGTGAGATGATTCTGATACTGAGGTGTTGATGGAGGAGAGTGAGATGGTTCTTCTGCTGAGATGTGATGGAGAAGAGTGAGATAGTTCTGCTGCTGAGGTGGTGATGGGGGAGATTGAGATGATACTGCTACTGAGGTGTTGATGGAGGAGAGTGAGATGGTCCTGATGCTGAGATGGTGATGGGGTGGACTAAGGACTTAAATCTGGAAAAAGTACAAACTGTTACAATATAATGATTCTCTAATTTAAATTGACCTTATAGTGGAATATAAGCACAAAACTGTACAGATGTTTCAAGCCAAGGTCATGAGAGACATGAGAATCTCTAAGCAGATGTCTTACAAATTCACCAAGGAGTAAAATGCTACTTTTAAATGCTATCCTGGCATTTCAATGTTTAATTACACCTGAGACTAATTATCCCAAACACACTGATGCCTATGGGCCGGATGAGCAGCTATTAACCCGGGACTCTCTGATTAGGCACTTTGTTTACCACTGGTGCACCCTGTCATTTTCATCCAGCTCTATGAAAGTAGTGTAGTAAAACTGTGCCTGGTTAGTGACCTGAAATCAAAATATAATAAACCCTTATTGCATACAAACCAATAGTTGCTTGAAAGAAATAAAATTGAAGATTCATTCATAGTTTAAATGTGTTTCTTATTTGACTGAAACACTTACAATGTGCAATGAAAAAATTATGACAACAGTTACCAAGGGAAACCAACAATTACTTCTGGCAAGCTAAAATATGAATAATGAATCAGCAAAGTGTATTGTGCAAATAGTCCAAAGATATTCATGACTGGCTTTTCAAACTAGAATATCAGGGTATGTTAACTATGTGCATGAGTTATGATGGGGTTGGGAGAGGGTCTCTGAGGTATTTGACAAATGCTCCACAGTCGCCCTAGCCGAGCAGTAGACACGCAGCCGAGGCAGTGGGACGGAGAATATAGCTCTGTGCTTCGGGGAGCGGCCCACTGAGATGAGAGAGAATGAGTTTGCTAAGGTCCAGGTAATTAACTGGAAGTTGAGTGGCTGCCACGTACAAGGCCAGGACTGGGCCTAAGGGAGCTTCTGTCAGTCCCAAAGTCACCAGCGGTAACCATTGTTTAGTTATGTTGCATTTGCTTCATGTGTGACAGAGCTGGCAGTCAGTGGAGATCAGGTGATAGAGAGGACAGGGAGGAGAGAAGAGTGCATGGCTTATACAGTTATATACTTTACATTTAAATAGTAACATTTAAGTGTAAAGTAAAATATAGTTTCAACTAGGCCTTGATATGTAATGTCTGTAAAAGAGTGTAAGGCATCATCTGATAATCTGAAAGACCAAGTCAACTGTACAGATGTTATGACTATGGCATCTGCACCCATAGCAGTTCAAGCTGTTCTTGTAAGAACTGCAATGCTGTGGGTGACGATTTTTTATAGAAATGTAACTTTGAGAATCACATTTACGGTACACAAAACAAAAAAATACAAACTCAGCATTGGTATTGTATAGCAAGTGTATGTTTGCTCAATCACTGTGCAAATGTATTCCACATTTAGCAGTTTTTCCCCATATCTTTCTTTCCCCAGATTGCTGTTTTGGCTGGGCTCTTCCTGTTTGAATCACTGGTCAAGTAACAGTGATGAGTTGTTTTCCTGCTCCTACAGTTGCGATGGTTTTACATATCCACTATAGTGATAACATATCAGGCGTATAGCATGTCAGAGCTGCTGCCAACATTATTATTCTCCTCCTTCACATCTCCCAGGATATATTTATCCATTTCCCAGAGCATAAACATGTATCCTGTCTCTCTATTGTGCATTATGGCCATTTGATGTTTCCTGAACAGATTGACTCTTATTGCAGCGTGCAGTCAAATAGATACATAAACTAACTGGGTCCACTTTTTTTCATTTTGTCATTTGGTTGTGTTGGTGTGAGATACCAATGTTTATGAACTATTACAAATAAACAATGCACTCAAATTATTCATAAACCTCACAGTCATCAACATCAACAACCTCTCTGATCAAAGCCATTGATAATCACACTAAAACACATGTTCATGGTAATGGGTCGAGGACAAAACATCAGTATAAACTGGTTTGAGTATGGATCCCCACCCAGCCTTCAGATTAGTAAACCCGAGCCACTGCTTCCCTTCATCTACAGCTTGTATTCTCCTCAAATAAGACATTCAATAATCAAGTTTTTCAACATTTTACCCCATTTTCTTCCACTGATGAATTCCTATTTGCACCTGCTTAATGTGAGAGCTGGTGTGAGAGACATGTTTAGGAGCAGATGTGTGTTCATTCATTCCACTCTTTGGAGTAACCCTGAAGCTAATGTATAGTAGTGTTGTCAGCATGAGACATTATATGGCCATTATAGTGGGGCATTTCATATTTTATGTATTTTCTTAAGACTGCCTTTACTACGCTCCATTTAAACATTTAACATTTCTACACACTTGGCTAACATCTATAATAATACCCACCTGCTGTATTATTTATCAGGGCTGAGGAGTGATGGGTGGTGACATGTTAAAATGTGACAACAGCAGTTTATCTGGCAAATGACTACTTAAATATTTAATTGACCTCAGAGAGTCATAGCAGAGACTAGCATCACACACACACACACACACACACACACACACACACGCACACACAGCAGTCAAAATGACAACACAATGGCCCCGTGTGCAGTGAAGCATAAAAACCAAGGAAATACAACAATAGAAGGATTGCTGTTGTTTCTTCTGTAAGTTTATGGCAAGCCTTGTTTAATCTCTCAGCTGCTGAAAAATGGAATAGTTGCACATTTTCCAATTTTTTCTTTTTATGTCTAGTTATGTACTGGATGTGCAATCGCTGGTCACTTTATCAGGGAAAGGTGTGCCTAAAAAAGAGGCACTTGGTGTGGAGGACAGCGACAGTAGCTTTTTTGGATACATTTATGTTACCATTTTCTGTGTCCTTGTCAGCTGACTTATACCCACAACCTATAAATCAGCTTACACATTACAAATTACACGGATTCTGACGAAGACTGCAGGAAGTGGTCGTAACATGTCAAGGTATGAAAAATACATCACTGGTCTGTTAAAAGAAAAATATTATAGGACTTTTTTTACTTCTTCTGGGATACAAACAAAGCCTTGACACCCTTACAGCTGAACACACATCTTCTCCAATCAGATATGTTGTTCAATGGTGATGGCAACAAGGATTCTCTGGGTGCGTTTGTTGACAGTCCAAGTGCAGGCAGTCCCACTTCGTGGTTTGTACCAATGTATGACATCACTTTTAGGTTCTGTCTGTTTTCAGCTCTTGGAGGGAACTATAGCAATGCTTTACTCAAACATGCCTGAATGAAACAGAACACAACTTTGGGTGTGTGTTTGGGTCTTTCTTTTGTTCACCTGGCCCCAACAACCACATCATCTTGCTTAGGTCCAGAGCCATAGACGGAGGTGAAACAAATTTGAAAGAGGCAACTTCAGAATAGTTCCACCTTTGCAATTTGAATGGCACTCTTAGTTTGAGCGGCTACTTCCTGGAACTATTGACAGAATACGATGCTGTTTAAAAACTGGCCCATTGTTGCCAGTGGAGTTAAGAATTGTACTAAATTGGAAATATTTTGAAGCTGCATTGTTCAAATATTTTGGACCTCCGTTGGTGCAACTCTCTTATCTTTGACTCTGGGTCTATCTCATAAAGTGGCCAGTTGCATTGGTGTCACTCTTGCCAAAATACATACAACAATACACTCTTAAACACACTCAGTCTTTATCCTCCTGCAGTGCACCAGTTACTGTATCTAGCTCCACTCCAGTGAGTTTTATGTTCACAAAACAGGCCTCAGCTTCAGACACGACAGACACTGTTCTACCTGCTATGCTCATATAATTCATTTACACCTATTGCACCTTATTTTATTGCTTAGAAATGTTCTATCCAATTACAGCATTAGCTGCCACACTGAAAAAGTAAAACAGTTATATTGCTCTACTTACAAATTGTGCAGTAATTATTCACACAGAAATCTTTCATTGTCTCCATTTACTTAAGTAGATCAGTTCAACTAAATTACATACATTTAACTCACATGGACTATTTCACGTTTCACATTTTTGAGATGCTGTATTTTTTTCAATAGCATTTTGCAAAAAAATACTTCTATCAGTCTGAATCCACACATTCTAGATTGTATTTGAGATTTTTTAAATTGTATCAATGTGAAATTGTCTGATAGTTGAATGCACATATTTCTAGTTGGAATGAAAGATTTTTTGTGTAAATGTTTTTAGTGCCGACACTGCCTATTTTATAAGGAAGTATATATTATTTTCCAATTAGCTCAAAGATATACTCCAGGAAGTGTACATTATTTTATATAAGGCTGGCACACTCCATTTGGCATTGGCTCTAATTTTTGAAATATCAGTTCCAAAAAATGTCATACTTTGGCAGTACTATCTATTCAATGGGTAATATTACACTGCTTAAATTTTTTTTAGAGACACTATGCTACAGTTGGGCTGGAGAAATTAGCTTATAAATCAGTCTGACCAATTGTAAGGAGTATTAGTTTCATTTAATAAGAAATATATAAAAAGACTAAAGTGCTTTGTCACTTAAAGTGTGAGCGATACATAATGCCTCTATGCTTTTATCTCCTCTGATGGCTGTCAAGTTCATCTTTAGCAAAGTTCCCATTTCAAAGATAAATAATAGACTTAGACACGCCTCCCTTGTCCCTAGACAGCTGATCTCACAGTCTCACAGATTGGACTAGCCACCGGCCAAAAGCTGTGGCGTTCCTATGAATAACCTGTTTAAACGTTGGGGCATGTGTGTTCTTTTTAGGTCTTTTTAGGAACATGTTGTACCTAATAAAGTGAGCCCTGTGTGTTTTTCTGCTGCTTCAGAGTTGACTTAGAGATGTTTTTTTTGAAGATGATGATTGTAGCTGGTGTTCTTTCTATCATAGCTGTTACTTTCTATTTCCTCTGGCATCAACGAGATTTTTTAACCACATAACACACTTTTCTCAATCGTTCTCTGTACGTGGTATTGTGTCAGAATATGTTCAGACCATGTCCACCAAAAAATGTGTTGTTTTTATTTTGTTCATTCTCCATCTCATGCATAAATGAATTGAGTCAGTTCTATTATTTGCTAAAAGGCTTTTTATTCTGGTTAAAGAGCTCTACCTAATGAAATGGCCAGCGAGTATCGTTGTAAAAGCATTGAGTAAAGCACAGTCCTTATACTGATGTCTTTCTTAATGCCCGACTGCTATAGCTAAATGGAAGGTCACTGATCTACTATGTATCTCCACAGGCCTCCCTGCCCAACCGGTCTGAATAATTTATGTGGCAGATTTTTAGGAGATCTGAGGGAATGGCCATGTGAAATTACCTTGCATTGATCCTGTAAGTTGAGAGAAGCGCACGGGGAGAGGGAGGGCGGCATTGACAGTTCAAAGTGGCTGGGGATGAGTTGTTGCTCGACCTGTTTACTAGTTTGATTCGGACGTCAACAATGTGTTTTGGAAAGCTATTTGTTTTTGTCCAATCAACATCTGTGAAGACACTGATCAGATCTCAAGCCAGACTTTATTCTCAAGTGATACTATTATCTTTACACTCTTGGCTTGACCCATCTTCTCACAAATCCAATTGGTTCACACATAAGTAAATCAACACATTGTTACAAGATTTCTCACTGTCCTTGGTCACTACGCTGGCTTAAGTCAAGCGTCATTAGCCATCGATCCATATGTTTTTTTTAAAGGATGTTCTGGCATGTGGCTATAGTATAGACCGCAGTTTGTAATCTTGTGACTGGTGTGTGACTGCTAACCTTGAAACAGAAAATCCATTTAAGCTAATTGCTTGTGCTTGAGCAGTCAAGGTTTGAGTCCTGAGACCCTGAACTGTGAGAGCTTGACGAGATGAACAAGAAGCTGTATTGTGTCCATCAGCTGACACAACTCTACTGCTCTTCATGTTATCAATATTATGCACTATATATAGGAAGAAATCAATTGGATATCTTGTGAGTTTATCCATTCATGCAGCAAGTGAATGAATTAATGAATTGTCAGATGAAAATGAAATGTTTTCATTTGCAACCCATTTTCTTAGTTTTTTTCAGTTCCTCTCTTAAACTAGTCCCATCAACACAATCTTGAAAGTTCACATGAGGCTTGTTTGAGTAAGCTTCGTCCCACCCAGACTCGTTTATGAGCTCGGGATCATAGGGGCGCCGACCTTCTTACAACAACATGTGAGCGGCCTTCTGTGAACATATGTTTGTTATGAAAAATGATCTGGTGCACATCTGGTATTGATCTGACTGCGTACCTTCTGATGTGTATATTTTGATGCCATATCCCCAACATAAACACAATGTAAACCTTCATAGGATGTCATTTCAGACCACTCAATTGATCTGCAGCACTTGGATGAAGCCTTGACCTGTACGCTACAAGATACATTTCCTGTAGACTTTCTGCTTGTTGGCGTTAGTATGATGTTTACCACTTTACTGTTAAGCTTCATCCATAAAATCAAATCAACTCTGCACGCCCGACCTCTAAATAAAAACACCCCACGGCTTCTTCAGACCAGTTTTCATATCTCTTTGTGGAGTGGTGGCTCATCCCCCTTCCCCCAACAAAGATAAACAATATGAGAGAGAATAGCCAGGGACCAGAGCAAAGGTGGCTAGCTACTGAAATCTTTTGGCCAACTCTGCTGCGGTCACAAGAGCGCCATGAATTATTAACGTGAGGAGAGAAATGTGCTGAAAACATGATTATAGACTTGTGGGGTGTGGCCAAGAGGATAAAGATAGAGCTTGAACAGTGTGAAGAAAGAAGAGATACGTTTTTTTTAAAGTCCCCGATTATGTTTTTTCTCCAAGCCTCTAGATTAGCATTTGACATTCCCTCTCTGCTTTGATAAGTAACACACTCCATTTAAGGCCCTCTTTCCACCTGCTGCCCACAATTCTACCAAGACAGGCGATGCAAACAATGGAAAGTTGTAGCAAGCTGTTTAAATAGGTCCTTAGAAAGCCAATGCATACAAAATACAACTGTGGGTATGTGAAACAAATCACATTATAACATATAGACAAATACAGTATTTTCAATGCATGACTTGTGCTTGTATAGCCAGTGAAATACTGTACAAGAGCAAACATTTCCTGGATAACCCCATTTTGTTTTGACAGCAGCATTTTTTCCGGAGAGGAAAAGATAAAACAATGACTGGCCTCTGGTCTCTGGTCTCTGTTATTGAGATAAAGTCAGCACTCAGAGGAATATTGAGATAGATCTGAGTGAAGATGCAGCAGAGCAGGCAAATAAATATTTACTCTTTCGGCATTATCTCTCCAAAATGTTATTATATGTGCATATGTGACGTAAGCTCCTTCTTGACTTCTTAAATAAGCTGACTTTATATTTGCAGTGAGGAGGAGCAGGTATAGAAATGCTAAGGGTTGTATATGCTGTAACTATGAATTGACAGTCACAATAAGAATACACCATACAGATAATGGCAAATTGAGTGAACCTTTTTAAGCTCTTATACAATTACAGATTGGTTTGTGAGGCTGTATTGTGTGTTATTTAAGCGTTCTTTTAGCATGTTGTAGCTGTCCATGCAGACAAACATCAGGACTGCGTCATTAGATTATGAAGTATCCTCGTTAATGACTTTCTTACATCTCCTTTTCCTTTCTTCCTCCCAGCTTTGATATCGGCCGGCTGCTGCACCAACAACTGTAGAAATGTCAAGCTATGGGACAGGTATGGACACCTATTGTCACGTTTATAAGTGCATGAGGGAGTTGAAGGTCATTGTTATTATTTCAAAATAGGAGCGGACGATATGTGTTTTAATCTGACCACAATTCAGATTGAATTCCCAAATGAAATTACAAGATTGTTCAGTTACTTTTGATTTAAACCAGGGGTGTCCAAACTTTTTTCACTGAGGGCCACATGTCAGATATTTATATTGAGGGCCACTTGCTGAGGTGACTGATTTCGCTTCACCAAAAGTCCCCTTCAGTTGTATCTGTTTTCTGACACTTATATTCAGGTTCAGGTTTATTCACTTATTGTCCCTCTATATTACAACAATAACCACAAAGAAAAGTGGACTTGGATTATGTAGAGTCAAATGCAGTAAAAAGACCATTTGAGCCAATTGCGAGGTGAGCCTGAGACACAGGGAGAAACATGCACACTCCACACAGAAAGGCCCTGGTGCCCAATCCGGGACTCGAACCCGGGACTCGAACCCGGGACTCGAACCCGGGACTCGAACCCGGGACTCGAACCCGGGACCTTCTTGCTGTGACAGTGCTAACCACTGCACTGCACATATAATCCTGAATCGGTATAGTTTTTGTAGAAAAATAAGATGGCTCCTTAAATCTAATTGCATTTAAAATGTGCAGGAACATGAATTCTATGTCTTTGCAGTGTTGTTGTACCAGCCCTGTGAGTAATGTGTTTGCATGCATGCTGTGGCCCTAGTGTAATCACAGGCTTACAGTGCTGGACGCCACCGTTAGAGGTGACCCCTTGTGTCTCCTGTGCGCCACCCACATCCTCAGTCAGGTCCCAGCGGGAGGGCGGGATGCTCTGTTAATATTTAATGACTGCAAGACAAGACACAGCTCCCCCCTGAGAAACCGTCACATTCTCCTGACTACTGCTGCCACACCATGCAGTACCAAGCATGTTTTATCACAGACATGGTACTTGACACAAAATGTTTAGCCCTCTTCATATTCACAAGATTGTTAGCTCAGAAGACACAATGCTGAGAGGGACATTCACACTGTAAAAAAAATAATAATAAAAGTAATACAGGTTGACAGCATTATTTAATAACAAACATACACCATGATGTCTAGATGGATTCCATAAAGTCTATAAAGTATTTTTCAATATAAAATGTTTTTATGTGTATGTAGTGTCATTTTAGGGCCCAAAAATCTAAAACTTTTTTATTCCTATTCATGGTACTGAGCTCTGCCAAATAATAATTGTAGCTTGTTTTGAAGCCTTTAGTTAATCCAGCCCCGAAGTTTTGACGTGTTCACATTATCACATTTACAATTAGCCATTTTATCAGAAATGTGTAAAATTTGTATTATTATTCATATTGAACAAAACGTGATTTACAGTCATGGGCGGATTGGGGTTGGAGTTGGACATTAACTGATATACCGGTAACAATACATTTTTCTCATTCATGAATTGTGTTACATTTGTGCCTTATTAAGTAGTTTTCTTCAATGATGGCCTTCTAACATGAGCATGAACTGTTTCACTGCACTACAATTACATTCATGTCTTTCCTCCTCTGTGCAGCTTTGACGCCTCTTCTTGACCACGACTTGACCAGCCCCGAAGGAAGGAGAAGTAGTTGATGTCCTTTAGTCTCCATGGAAGCAAGTCTTCAGATAGTGTGGCTCAGGAGGGTCCTTGTAAGGCTTCTTCCATGTTTGCATCATTTCTGTTCTACATATCAAGACTAAGGATGTGTACAAATGCTGTTATAAGGACAACTCAGTAAATCATTGAAGGGATCCCTGCCAACTGTGAGAAAGAAGACTTTGGGAGAATGCACTGTTTGCTGCTTACTGTTTACAAACTTAGACCATCAAAGAAGCACATTTAAAGTTAGCTTCATACTGTACCTTTATTTTCCATATTCTTCCTTCTAGGGCTGCACAATAGTAGAGGAAAAACATCTGATGCAATAGTCGTGTTAAATAATGTGTTGTTATTGAAGATCATTGGATTACCTTTGTGAGATCACTTTTTTCAGGAGAGAAGCGGTGTAATAATACACATAAAAAGTAAATAAAGAATATAGAGCTTCCTCCAAGAGACTTAAGCTGAAGGTGAAGTGGAGCTTCATTCACCCCGCGTCAGCTGTTTAATTAAGACAAAAAATAAATGAATGAATGAATGAATTGATATTGACACTGACAGCAATAGTCTCGTTTGTAAGACAAAAAAAATACAAAGTCAACTTTGTAAAGCGTCTCAATCTTAATAAAATCGTGATATTATATTCATACCATATCGCCCACCCCTAGATGAAATATACAGATAATATTACAATACATTTCTTCAGATACAGTATTGTGTCTGATATTGTGCAGCCCTAGTACATTCTCAGTCCTCTTCCTTCAATGGACTTTTCAAAAGGTGCTTTTTATTGTCACCTTAGTGTGTTTTTAGACCTTTGTATCTTTGGATAGGTCTCCCTCATTACTTCACCATTCAACATGATCCTTCAATAGCAAAACTACAATGTGTATTTGTCAAAGATGTTCTATCCTGTGTCTTAAACCAAAATGGTTGACATTAGCTGCTGACAGTTACTCTACTATAGTAAGATACAACGTTCAGGTCATGTTCTTTTTTGTATTTTTTGCTCCCTCCAAGCGCCTATACTGAAGCTGGGGAGACGCTTATCTGTTTCTCCATATTTCGTTTTTTTGAGAAAGTAAAGTCCAAGTAAAAGTACTAGCCTATTGAATTAGTTTTATATCTATATATCTCTACATAAATATTATATGATTATTATTTTTGACTTACTGGTATTAGATCTACTATACTATGAAGATGCATATGAAATATATATCAAATAATAAACAATCTTTATGTAAAAAGCATCATTGTTCTGTTCCTTTGGTACACTGCATGTGATCAGGAAGTCAGGGTGTTTTCCGAATGAGGTCACATTGTTCTTACAGGTTATAATGAGGCGGACAGGACAATAGTGCAACAAGGCTGATCCAGGAAGCACGTGCTAATTAAAAAAATCTACAGTCTACATAAGGACAATACAATTACCATGCACATAAGGTCATTCATTAAGTATATTCATGAAGTAATATGGAAATGCTCTGTTTAAGGGGTGGTAGGGTTGTTTTGGTTTCATCAGATCAGATTAGTATATATCGACTGCACACTGCAAAATCCTCTTATTGAAGTTTTACAGTGCTATTCATATCAAACATCATACATCATTATCCTATGGGACGTCCTGGCACAATGACAGAGGTGGGATTAACAACATATTGACTGACTGATGCCTGCAGGGATTTTTGATGTGGTTAATTCAAACGCTGGAGTAACAAAGACATAAATTGATCAGTTGCTTCTTGAACACAGCTCAGTAGTTTGAGAGAAATGTGTAAATGATGGATAGCAAGGCCTTAAAGAAAGTATGATGTCGAGGGCGTAACTGAGCCTGAACATTTCCTCAATACAGTAAAAATATAGCGAGCACTGCGTAGGGAATTGTCTTTTTCATGATTTTATTGTGAAAAATGTTTCCTTGTATAACCTTTTCTCAAAAACCCGACTGGAGTCTTTCTGTGCAGTAGACGACTTGAGTGTGCAAGATGTTTGTGAAATGCTACACTGAAAACTGCACTAATTAAAAGTTGCTAAAGGAAGAGTACTATACCCACATTTCATCAAATCCTGCACATTTCTATGCAGAATATCTAAATGCAAGAAATACAAAAGTGGACTAATATCTCGTCTTTAGTCTCCTGGGAGGATGTGGTTGGCCATTTGCCATTATTATTGACTTATTTCCTCATATTAATAATTGATGTACTCTCTGTCCTTCTGAGCATTACTCTGTTCCTAAGTAAGTGTTGTCTGATCTGCAGAGTCATGTTAGTAGAGCTGGAGGCAGACATACACAGCTGGTTCAGAGACACACCCCTGCATTCCCAGGAACACAAGAGTCTGCCTGTTTATCGATCAGGGCTTTATACAGTATCCATGGCAGTGTATCTGTGCACACGCTCACATTGTGGTTCCAGTTGTTCCTTTGTGCATGTGCACAGAGCACACAGCACTGATCTGTTCTGCTGCATTGCACCATGCCGTCCTGCCCATCCCGAGGTCGCTGTCATCCTCTGCCGGGGCAGTCTTCCAAGGTCGAGGTGGGTCAATCCTCCCCATCTGCATAGCCGGGCCTCTGCTACAGCTACATCTATGAAAACCAAATCTGTCCATCATCAGAGCATTGAGATACAAGTGTCCACTCAGACTGGTCAGTAATCTATTTATATGGACATCAGACATGTAATCGACCCACGGATGAACACCACATCTGTATAATCTGGTGGTACAGGATAATTCTATGCAAGGTGGAGGAAGTGTCCTGCCCAAGAACACAACAACAGTATGCACAGGTGGAAGGCTGGAATCAAACTGTCAACCTTCTGGTTATTGGACAAGCAGCTCCGCCATCTGAGCCACAGGCATACTAATAAAAAAGCAAAACAGTTCTAACATATGTGAAGCCACAATTATTATGTTTGTTTGGTCAGATATGTCACAGTGGATGAGATTTAGTTAGCCACAGATGTATACAACAGATAGTTGAACACTTCATGAGAATTTGCCCAAGAGGCAGCTTGGGAAATGGGAAGTTTATGGCACTGACCGTGTCTTTTTGGCAACCAGGCTTCAGGGAGCTGTTTGACAGGAGCTTGGCTTGTACAAACAACACAGCCTCAGCTGCACTGACGAGAAGTTTGGGATTTTATTACATTCTCACACCAGATCTGTTGAATTAGAGCTATCAAAGATTTATTGTCTCAATAGAATGAACACAAATTCCCATATGGTGTTTTTATCCCAAGTGGTAATTTGATGTATATAGATTATGTCTCAAAGTGTCTCATAAAAGTTAATTTATACAGTATGTGTATTCCTATTAGGTGTCTGAATATATTTTTGGCTATGGGCGGAATAAACGCTGGACCAAGGCCAGTGACAGAGAAACGAGACATCTATCCAGTCTTACATTTGCTCACTTTGGAGTTACCAGTTTTCCTAAGACATGACATGCTATTGACGAGGCCAGTGTACTCAGAAAGCTCCCACAGTCACACAAAGAGGACATGCAGACTCCACTCAGATCTCTGTTATTATAAATATATATACTGAATGACACACACATGCAAACTCACAGTACAACAACAACTCCTCACCCCATGTAGGTGATTGTCAGGAGCACAGGAAGCACATCACATAGTTGAGATACTTGTCTGCTAACGACCCTCTCCATTACAATAGGAGTTAATTACATCGTCTAATGACTTCACACACACAGATAACACATCTCTCATTACCACTCCCAGCAAATCTTGGGCTGGGATGAAGGACTTATTAAGGAAACTGCTCGCACTTTACTGCCACATTCAAATCACAGAGCTGGTGCTATTAAGTGTGCGTTTTACAAGAGACATAACTGCCCCACCGAGTGCAGCCTTTATTATATTGTGTAGCCAGGACAACAATAAGGACACATGACCAATTACTGAAGCGGAAGGCCACAATGTTCATCACTGTTCTCACTATTCAATTACTTTATGGAGACAGATGGCATTTCATTAGGTGTGTTATTTTTTGATGCAGGCTATATATTTGAATTGAATACAGTCCAATGTGACTATTGTATGTGAAGACTATTGCAACCACATGTATGCAATAGAATTATACTTTAATTGGTAGTTATCTAAGCTTAGATAACTTAATTGGTAGTTATCTAAGCTCAAACCAGTTTCTGACCTCAATGGCGTTTTTTGCTCACAGAACTGCTGCTCAGTTTTACCTTCACTGTAAAATGACTATGTGTAATAATCTGGGAAAAATAAAATAAAAATTAAAAAATAAATCAAATGGACCCTTTGATTGACAGGTGCACAGGTTGATGGCTGTGCTCCAGAAGCTTTGGTTCTATTTCGAGCTGCAATCTGTCTGTAATTAGTCTGTGATGTATAAAGCACTGGATAATTATGTAATCAGACACTGGCACTGCCGTCTTAAGAAATCATTTTGGGACTAAAAGAAGGTTTAACATTTTCAGAATATATTCACAGTGAGCAATGCATTTTCAAGAAGCTCCACTTAATGTCTCTTATTTGATCAGCTTCATTGAACTTAGGAGAACTGTTACCCAGTGGTTTGTAATAGAGGATGATACATGTAGGCATACTATTTGTGACACTATGCAAGTATTATCTAGTAAAATACCAAATACTACACAAGCTGTGATTCGATAAAAATTACAATACTGTTACTGTTACAAATTACAATATTGTTCTCACACTCACAGAACTTTTTGTGTGGGCTTTATTGATTTGCTTCTGGCACTTGTGGTGTTGTTTCTACATCGTCATTGAATTTCAGTGGGCTGTTGAGTGGGTGTGTGCAGCAGTGGTGAATGGATAGTGTGATAGTAAGAGATGCAGTGGTGATGTGCAGTGCCAGTGGTGAATGGATAACAGACACAGTGGTGAGGTGAAGTGCCAGTGGTGAATGGATAACAGACACAGTGGTGAGGTGCAGTGACAGTGGTGAATGGCTAACAGACACAGTGGTGAGGTGCAGTGGCAGTGGTGAATGGCT
>JAVQKC010001080.1:0-10914 GCA_036025475.1 Philypnodon macrostomus
TCCCTTGAGAACTATAACAGTTTCTTTTGGAAATGGAAGTATTCCAGTGTAGTAAAAAATATGATCCTGTTTACATATTATTATTATTATTATTATTATTATTATTATTATTATTATTATTATTAGTATTATTATTATTATTATTATTATTATTATGTTATAGTTTACTCATATTGTGCCACTTAAGGTTAGTCAAAATGGTTCTGAAAAGGAGAATTACATAAAACTCTTGGTCTTAGTCTTGATGTCTTGGTCAAGAGTGTCTTCTAGTTGCATTATGCATTGCATTCTATTGCATTATGAGTGATTGACAGAGAGGATTTGCACACACTACTTTTTAGTCCATTTTCCATTCTTAAGCCATATCTTCATATGTTGTATGTGCTAGGCAGGTGCCATTTGCTAAATACAGTAGTTTAATAAACACAAAACTGGAAAGTGAAAAGTGGTTGTAACACAGTGGCTTGCACTAATGAACGTGTGATAAAACACTTCCTGTCGTCAGTATGTAAAAACACAATTTGAGACTTTATTTATTTAACACAATCAATGTAATCAGCTTATGTGGCTGGTGTTAAGTACTATTTTACCCTTTAAGGCTCATTTATACGCTATCTTTGAAACTCAGATGGCTGCGCATGTGTTGGCCTGAGTTAGCGCTGTTCAACAGAGGGCACAGACTGAAGTTTTAAGAGAGTCACAGGCGGTAGGTCTGTGTATTCAAAGACTAACTTCAGCTGTTTTGTTTGATTATCTGTGTCTTTTTTTAACATGTAGTGGAAAAGTCCACCATGTTTGTTGTTGTATTCTTTGTCACCTCCCGTCTTTGTAACATATAGCGCCCCCTACTGGTTAATTAACATAGCACATAAGATGATGTTCAAAACGCATGGAAGTATAAATGTTCTGATGTTAAAAATGTATAGAACATATATATATTTACGTATAAAATGGCAGTATAAATTAGCTTTTAGTGTTTACTTGCACCGACACTACACGGCCATTAAGAAACATTGTAAGAGTCTGACTGTCAGCCTTATCTGTCCACTCTGTGTTCGAGCCGTGGATTCTGTCACAGCGCTCCACGATAAGGGGTTTCCCGCACTGTTATTAATGGGCTGCTGTTCCCTCAGTACATAAAGTCAAAAGTATATCTAGGAATTAAAGCAGGTGGCTAGATCTTAGACAATATTATATTATAATAACTGTTTGCTGTGGCTGTCCGAACACATGGATGCATTAGGTGAAGCCTAATTGCTGATAGTGAATGAATCTGACAGTGTATGGTTGTTTGTCAGTGTGTCCCAGCAAATAACAGTCTTACATCTACCCTGCCTAAGGTCTCGTTCCTATTATATTATGGGAATAAGAAAATAGGGCTACGGTTAAGGTTAAACACATTCAAATGTACATAACATTTGAAGGCACATATACCATCATTGTCTTTTATTCATTTTTTTATTTACCGTTTCTGTTCTTATTTCATTAAAAGGTCAAACTTGACCAGCTCATTACCACCAAACCACAATCTTCTAATGCTAAGTTTAGCCTGCCACCCTGCAATTATCTCTGCCTTGTTTACCATGTTGTGTGAATGCTTCAACAATATTTGTGTTTCTCTTTGCCTCTCTTTTGTCTAATTATGGTTTTCTCTTTGTAGCATTGTTGAATTAGCCTTTTTTTCTCATGTTAGCCACATTTTAGTCAACGTGATTATTATTTAGTGTAGTCAGTGATAACAAAGCGTTGGTAATATATTAGTCTCTAAGATCGTGAAAATATTGAATTGCATGCTTTCACTTTCTATATATTTTTTTGCCTTAGGATGTGACTCTAAGCCCTATAGTAGTGTGTTGCCATTAGCAGCTCCTACAGAAACACCCCCTCTCTGTCTAAGTGGTATTTAACATGTTACTCTACAAACCTTTTAATTCCACGTGTCTGCACCGCTTTAGCGCTGCTCAAAATGGAAAGCATCTATTAGCTCTGGGAAGCCCTCTATTTATAAGCCTTATAAAGTCACCTTTTTTAAACACCCCTATTCTACTGCTGCGGCTGTATACTCAACCAGAACGAGCTCCTATGTCCAAACTAGGGCCAGTCCACAGTCAATTACATAACAGTTATTATCTTTGATTCACAAAAACTGTAACTGTTTCCCTGTCTGTGTATTTTAGCTCTGGATTATTGCTATCAACATTAAGCAGGTATTAACGGGTGAAAGAGTAATATCCTAAATGAGCTTATAATGCCGCCTTTATTACGCATGTCATTCACTTTTATTTAAGAGATGTCATCATGTCTAATTCTCTTCTCTTCTGAATACAATAAAAGCTTTTTGCACAGATTGTCAGACGTGCTTTTGTCCTTTGCGGCAGTAAAAGCATGCACAGTCATCTTTGTGCTCTTAAATCCCTTAATCTCCTCGTCAGATGATGATGCAGCCACTTTGAGAGGCCAGGGAGCTCACACATGTTCATCGTTGGTGGTCGTCTGCAGCCTACAGTTATGACATGTTTGCTGTTTTGTAATTGAGGAGACGCCTTTTCCTGTTCTTTGTGTGTGTCTGTGTGTGTGCAGTGCAGATGAAAGCTTCCTCTATGGGTCACAATGCACACACACAGGCCAGGTACCAGTTTCACTTCCTGATTGAAACAAAGCGTGTGCAGAACAGTGGAGGACTTTTTCTTCATCAGATGACTTGCATTTCGGACAATATTACAGGACCACTAGGCCCTTCCACAAGTCTACAAAAATGAAGCATGTTGAATTTGTTGTCATGGGTTACAAGCAGGAGCGGCATCCAGCTGAAATACAGTTGCTGCTTTACCTTTACCTGAGTCTTCTTCATAGTCAGGCCCAAAATAATTATCTCAGCATGTTGGCTGTACCAGTAATAGACCAAACAATGATAACGCTTCTTTTCAGTGATGCATTACACTTTTCTACAGATAACAGAGCAAGTTGCATTCTTTCAAGTCTTTAAACTCAGACACTGGGCTATTTCCATCCTTTCACGCATGTGTTTTTGCAGCATCAGTCGTTCTGGCACCAATGTTGTGGTCTCAGTTACATTAACAGTTGGAGGAAGTGCCCTCTTGTCTTGTTTTCAGCCCAAAGGAACTAAGAGGATTGTTTTAGTAAGTGTCTCTTTGAGCTTTAAGGGAAAGTACAAACCCTGCAATATTTACCCTTGAGAGATGTGAGCGTGCACCATTGTTATTGTGTAGTGTCATTGTCCATATTGTGTAATGTCTGGGAATGTGTCACAAGGGTTAGATGTGTGTAATCCAGTATATCAAACGTATTTCCTATATTTTGTGCAGTTGGAGCTGATTTTGCTAACTTTGGTTGGTTTGTTGGTTGGTTACTCAAAAAACGAATGGTCAAATTCTGATGAAATTTTCAAGTAAGGTCAGTTGCGGGTCAGGGACAAAAGTATTAGTTTTTGTTGTGGATCTAAACCATTGTCTGGATCCAGGAATTATTTAAAGGATTTTGATGAAATTTTCAGGAAAGGTCAGTAATAGGGCAAAAATGAAATGATTGCTTTTTGGTGTGAACTATTGTGAGATATAACAACTTTGTGGTTCAATGGATATATAAAGCATTTACACCCGGACTAGAGGGTTCCTTGTTTGAGTCTAAGTTTGATGGAAAGTATATACCATTCTTTGTTTGATGTCTGGTCTTTCTATGCGCTTCTAGTACTTCTTTTTAAACAAAAGTCAAAAGTGTATTTTTTAATTATCATCAAATATGCAGTCGCTTCAAGCTATATCCACCCTTTCAAATCTTTCAATTTGATTTCAAACATTAAAAATTGGCATGTTTTCTTGTTTCATCTAATTCTCAACAGAGACTGAATTTGCAAAAATATGCAGCCATAATTAAGAAGATATAAAATGATCTGTCATCTGTTTTTAACCTGCAACTAGGCCTGTGCTGTCATCCCCGACAGCAAGGTGAATATCGGCGAAACAGCCCCATATGTCTGCCCCATACATCTGCCTGCCCCATACGTCTGCCCCATACGTCTGCTACACTCACCAATGGGCACCTTAATCAGACATTGTGTGTTTTCTAAGGGTTTAATCTTGTTAACGAGCAATTAAGAGGCCCTGCCCCCAAACCATGACAAACATGGGAAGGGTCTATTTGACTTTTTTGATTTGTCTGGATATTTGTGAAGAATGTTTTTGCCAAATTTTGTCAAATTCCCTAAAACTTCATTCTTCTTTCAGTCTATAGGGGGCGCTATAGAGGTAATTGCCATCATATTAGTCAGATCTGTTTAGGGCCGGGAGGTAATTAGGTATTTCAGGTTTGAGCCTATTTGGGCAAAGTATGTGCAGGTTAGAGGCTGTCAAATATACCTGACTTCACCATTTCAATCCAAAATGGCCGACTTCCTGTTTGTTGTCGGCAACACGCTGTTTTCGCCAATATAATTACTTGAAATGTGAATCTTTGAAGCTTCTCAGGACATCTACAGTAGTGGTTCCCAAGATTTTCTCATCAAGTACTACCTCAGAAAATAGCTCTGAATCAGAAAGTTAAGGTTGATTAAGGTCTAAGGTCTAAACCCAGTCAAAATAAGGACAAAAAAATAAATGTAATTTATATAAATTAGGACTATATAAAGACTAAACCAGTTCAAGTCAAACTAACAGAACTTGCTCCTGAAAGAGCCCAGGTACCACCACTAGTACCCTTACCACATTTTGAGAACCAATGTTCTACTGTATTGAAGACACTGTCAAGAAATAAACAAGCTCCTTAAAGATCTCACCGACCTCTACACAGCAATGGCACAAACAAGACAGTTAGCAGCCATAGACATAGTTGTTCCATGACAGCCTGACAGCAACCAGCTACCTCCTGTCTCTCTCTTTCTATGTCTCTCTATGTTTGTGTAAATGTCCTCTTCTGAATCTTCTTTCCTGGCCACATTTTTCACATAATGTCCTCACAAGAGATGGAAATGTTCGCCGTGACATTCAGCCGCGGCCAGACTTTGTGTACGGGCATTTTCTCTCCCACTGCCTCCCATCGATTTTGCTGGAAATTCGCCTTGTGTGTGTGTAGTACTTCTGTGGGGGACACCGCAAATGAAAAGCAGTTCGATGTGCTGCTGCTGGGGGGGTGAGGGGAGGAGGGAATTGGCAGGAGTCTGGAGCGGCATACAGTAAAAGTCTTGTGTGTATGTGTGCAAAAAACATAAAAATCGTAGCCATAGGAAACAAAAATGTGCAAGCAATTAGCAGGAAACCCCAGCCCAGGAAGTTTTTTATTTTTATTTTTTGTGCTTTGTCTTTCCCCCTCATTTTATGAAAATTCGAGAAACCAATTTCTGAAGGGAGCGCCTTGTTTGATGGCGTGTGTCTTGCCCGGTTTGTGTGCTGGTGGTAAAACAACATCCTCTGTCAAAATGAATACAGGGGAAGCCTCTGCAGCAGAACCTCGGCTTAACACCTGATGTGAGAGAGAGGAGAATCGCTGACCACCTTCATTCTTACGTTATTCAATATTTTTGGTCAGGTTTCTTCAACATTGTTCACCTTTTTAGAGCTGTATTTCAAATCTCTTTCAGCTTCACTAACCATTTTTTGCATAGTGGCTTTTGCATTTTTTTTCCAGCAGTTTTTTGTAGCGTTTCATGGTGTGTTTTCTTCTGTTTCTGTAGTAAAACAAAAACACTGAAGGAATACTCATGCTGCTATATCTGAGACAAATCAATATACTATTGTTCTCATATTATGGTAGTGAACTTTTCAGGAGAGGTCACATCTTAAATAGTATCTGGTTGCAGAACAAAACTATAATGACTTTTCGACCACTGGTCATGTTTCAGTTTTGGTTGGTTCTTTTAACTCTGTGTTTATAGCTTCTTCTTTTACCATCATCATTGATCTGTCTTTTTTAGCTGAATGTAAGGTCTTTTCACTTTTCCACCACCACCTTTTGGCTTCACCATGGAATCTAATAGTGATCACAACATTCAAATTCTTTCAGCATTAAGAACTTGGAACAGTTGAATTTATATTATATTTATATTTTTACATCCCAGCCCTTGAACTTTTGTCAGCAACTCTTTTTAGTCATTGCATTATTTGATTGTGTGTTTGTGGTTTGTTGTTCTTAAAATAATATCAAGAAGACTTTACACCAGATGGGAGTGAAGACAAAAATGACTGAAACGCCCAAAGGGAATGAAAGACGAGATCAAGTAAGGCTCCGCAGATGTAGTTTCCGAAAATGGCTTAAGAAAATAGAAGAGATGCGACTGGAGAAGGGTTTGAATGGAACTGTGTTTGTTGGTGTAACCTCAGTGACGATTCTTCTGTGCAGCAGGAGCCGGCTCACTATAACTATCAATCCCTCTCAGGTGAAAGGACCGGGGATTACTGCAGCGAGTGACGCGCACGCTCCTCACGCATGCTCACATTTAGGGGGCATGGAGAACAACAGCGCATGGTGGCGGTTGTCTAAAAAGAATTGACAGTTAGCTAACTTTGAGCATGCATAAAACATCAGAGCAGTGGTTCTGTTTTTTCACCATCTGTCAGTCATGAAATGTAGCTGCTGTTTAATTAATGCCAATGACTAGCTGAGGATCTTCTGTATTTACTAGTGTTTTTCACATTCAAGAAGTTATGTTTTTGTCATTGGTTTGTTAGATTTCATACTTGGATTTGAATTTGATTTGTTTTAAGAAAGCCCAAAGAAAAGTCATACGTTTGCTTGTTGATCTGAAACATTGTCTGGAAACAGGATATTTTTTGCTAAGTAGTCATTAGATTCAGTGGATTTATTATGAGATACAGTATAAACACTAGTGTATCAATGGATAGAGCATTTACCCTTTAACTAGAAGATTCACACTTTTCTATCATTGTGAGATAGGGCCAGTGCCTTTTTTAGAGATCTTTACTCTCTAAATTCTTATTTGCCTTGTAGTGAAATGTGTACCTCAAGGAATGGGTCTCAAGGACTTTACAACCAGTGACTCTTATTGCAGAGTCAATAACCAGAAAGAATATGAAAAAAAGCTTCATAATAATAATTTAATGTTGATGTAACACATTTCTCTGTCGGACTTAACACATAATATATCTGTGCCAATGATATGATATGAAGAAAACAGCAACATATGTTCAAGTACTTTCCCACGAGATTCTAACAAATAATCAGTCTCACTTTCTGTTTGTCGTGATCATACATGTAGCACCAGGATAAGGCTATTTGTAGAAGTGTTGAAATGGGAAATGAGAGCTCATTATCACATAATTGTCAAACTCCTAACGTGGCTTTTCAGGAATATTATGCATTTCCAAAACAAGGAAAATCTGGCATTGCCCCCATAGTAACCAGTTTGTGTAATAACTAAACTACTACCACTACTGAATGTCAAGTTTGTTTCATATTGTATGGCCCTAGTACAACTCACTAACAAATGCTCAGTACAGTAGCAGGAGCAGTTGATAGTTTTTAGTTGATATACTGTGTTTGTGGAGTGTAAAGCATTTACCCCTGAACTGGAAGACGCAGAAGAAGATCTTAGATTGTAATTGCTCAAAGTAGCTCAACTGATTTATACAATGTTTTTAGCATAGCATCTTTTGGTTTGTGACTGAACCTTTGTAGCATGCAGTGTATTGTCACGGTAAAGGCTCTAATTATCAACCTGACAATAACGAGGTCACATTTACATACATGTTTTTATCTGTAGCTTAACCAGTTTGTCCAGTGAGTATCTCCAAGTACAGTCTCACAGATGTGCTATAAACCTTGATAGCCTCCTCTGTTTTTTGCCAGCAGCTCAACTTCACAATTAATTGCATTATTTTGACGTTTATTTCACTCGTAATGAATTTCCTCCCAGTCACCTGTCACTGTGCACAGTCCCCAGCTCTTCTCCAGCTCATTCTCCTTGTTAACAATGTTAGCAGCATCCCTCAGTGAAAAAAGCCTGCTTCATTATTGAGTTTGAATAAGGACCTGTGAAGGACAGGAGCTGTACCGGTAGTTTCTTTCTGCTGATGTGATTCATTCATACTTCAAGGTTTTTCTCCACAATAAAAGCACCCATCCAATAATGCTGTGTTTACCTCGCATAGCCGACATGAGAACAGTGCAGTGACGTGAGTTTAGGTTTAGTTTTATAAAGACATAATTGGGCAGAATAAAAACCTGCACCACACAAGGATAAGCCTCATGTCCAAAGATTACATAAGAGGTTTAAGGAGTTATGGTTTAGTGCAAAAAAAACAACAATGAAATGAACCTTATCACCTTGTTGGCTTAATATGTTCCATGTACTTTTACATGTAAGTGGGGTGCATGGATTTTGTTTCCTGCCTTGAAAAAAAGTTATGTTTTTACCATGCAGTTAGTTGATTGTTCGAAAGTTAGATAACTAAAAAAGTAATGGTTAGATTTTGATGAATAATGCATTTCAGTTTTGTATAATTGTTCAACTGAAATATGATTTGTGTTCTTAGTGGAAGCTGGTATGGGAAGTTCAATTTAGTAATTCAAAAAGGATTCAATTAAATTCAATTCAATTTTATTTGTATAGCCCTATATCACAACATCACAAAAAGAGATGCATGTAAACAATAAACAAGGTCATTGTAAACAGTAACAAGTAACGGATGTTTTCTTGATGTATTCTGTTTTCAGCTAGTTTTAGATTCTATTTGTGGCCTTTCCTCCTGCTGTAGTCCAACATAAATCTTCACAGCCCTGACCTGCAGAGTATATATATAAAAAAAAAAAGTGTGGAGCGGTTTGGACAAATTGGTCTTGCCCTGTGAACCTGCTTTGCTCTGGTGTATTTAGTGGAGCGTTTTAAGAGAATAGCTTGGTGCACCTTTGCTCCTGGCTCTGGGTGCTCATTGTGGAGACGATTAGAGAGGAGAGGCCCTTCAGAGCCGATGTGTGCTGGTAAATACAGGGCTTCCCCGGAGTGCATTGATGGAGGAGATAACGCTACATTGTTCTTGGTGAATACACAGCACCTTGTCCAGGAGTCAGACCAGTGCAGCCTGTGTGTGCCAAGACAGGTTTCAGGCCAATTCAGAGCAGGATTTCCCAAGCTGTGGGCAGGGCTCCAGGAAAGAGTCTGTTTAGATTTTGATTGAGTGGCTATAAATGCCTAAATTTATTATTTAACAGATATAGTGCCCAGACCTGGCTTTTTATAGTCCAGGGGTAAATGCTTTATACCCCCAATGGGGCAGATCTTATATTAACTAATATATATACTACTATATAAGGTCCTTACTTTGGGCAATGGGTGCCAGTGAAGATATACGTGTGCATTGAGAGGACTCCAGGATTACTCCTGCAAGACTAAAAATAAAAATAAAACTTGGTCTAAACCAGGACTAAGCCAATAATGTGTCTGTGCTGAATATTTTTATCCTCAGAATGTAACCTTTTCAGGAAACAGACTTTGGCTAAATCTGTTTGGCCAAGGTTATTTACTTTTCCCCACATACTTGGCCTAAACCTAAAATATGGCACTGTCCACTGTGAGTCTGGTGATCTCAGCGTATAAAATAATACCTACAAAATATTGGGCATATTACTTTATTATAAAGAATTTTAACACATTTCCTTTTTGACATAATTGTTGCCTCGAAGAGACATTTGTATTTAAGGATTGGCTACATCTGTTTACAGAAAAAAACATGAATAGAAAAAAAGTACACAAAGAAGAACATATTTAGAGATGATGATTCTGAGTTGGTCTAAATCTAAACTTAGAGTAAAGAGTTTAAGGTTAGTGTAAACTTGTGTTGATGTTCATCTTTATTCAGTTCAGAAGTAGTAAGGTGCTCTGCTGATGGTGTGACGTAAAGGCTGTTTTTAAGCTTTAAACAAAAACATGCCCCTGCCTAAGCCTAATTAGAGTTTATAATTCAGTTTAAAGAAAGTGTGTCCGTGTGAGAGATTGCGCTGCTCCTCTCTCTGCCGTCGCTGCAGGCTCCTCTTTGGCCCTGCGTCTCTTGGGAAATACCATGCTATTGCTTACTTTAAATTGGCATTTACAGCGTGTGTGTAATTAGCGTTCCAACTGAACTTCTTTAAAATCTCTCCTAAATAAAGACGAGACAAATGTGGGCCTGCTGTTTGAAACCGGTCTACAAGGATTTCCCTCGGAAATGGCTAACAGCCTCACGGGACGGGCGCCAGCTCGGCCCCTGGGTCCTCACAACGTCCAGTTCTGGCCTAGTCCTTGTAGATCCCCCACAAATACAGCGGGATAGTCTTTAATCCCCTGCCCTCCTCAGCCCAGACTCAAGCCTCACCTCTTCAGTAAACACCAGTAAATACCATTGAGCACTGTGTTTTATTTACTCTAGGGTCATATAAGTTGACTTCCTGTTGTCTTCAGGATTTAATACACATCAAAACACATTTTTCACTCCAATTAAGAGGCAGTCTGTGTTTGGTTAAGAGTATAAACAGAGAGAAATAAGTCAAGTACTAGCAGCGGTAAACATGCAGTGTTCAATCCTGGAGTCAAACTGGATATCTTCAACAATATTTCAAAAGACAAATGCCTCAAACTACTAAGCATCACCCCTAAATCGATTTCTTCCTTCACTGACCTCTTGGCTGGAGTTTGCTTCTTTGAGCATATCTCACAATGGTACAGAACCATTTGAAAGAAGCTGATTAGTAGTACCGTAATTTTCGCACTATAGGGCGCACTGGATTATAAGGCGCAATGTCAATGAATGGTCTATTTTCGAACTTTTTTCATAAATAAGGCGCACCAGACCATAAGGCGCATTAAGCGAAACAAAACAGTCAGACAAGTCAGTCAAACTTTATTAAACGCGTTCACAATAACTCTCAACATTGTTCAAACGTTAATGGTGTATTCACAATAACTCTCAA
>JAVQKC010001098.1:0-11803 GCA_036025475.1 Philypnodon macrostomus
TTCTTCTATAATATTTATGTGGCAGTTTTAAAAGTGTAGTCTGTAAGTTTCCTAAAATAAGAAAATGTTAAAAATAACAAAATAGAAAATGCTTAAAATTGACCCTAGAATCTGACCCTGTTCTATGATGTAAAGTAGGTTGTCTGTAGAGGCCAGGGGAGGGACTTAGGCAGAACTCCAATACTATTGGTCAAAGTAGTATCCCACAAACTCTGATTTGATGTTGCTGCTGTAGAGGCCAGGGGAGGGTAAAATAATAATAATGACAGATTATCTACTTTTCTTTATCATAGAACAGGGTCGGATGAAGCATTTATTACATTTTATTTTAGGAAACTTATGGACTACACCTTTTATCATTCTTGGCCTATACGGACATTTCAATTACCAGCTTGGTTAATATCAATTCCGATACAAGGATTTTACAAACAGTTTTGGTATCATATATTTAATATAAAGGAAGGAAAACTGACGATATCATCAGAGAAATAACTGCTTTATCATTTTGGAAAAAGGCTAAATGTAGTACCTTTTCATTTCAGACTAGCCTTTTGACCGTTGAGTCTGAGGTCTGCTGGCTTTTCTTTCTCTGGTTGCTTCCATTATTAGCACACTTTATGAAGTTATGAAGTTAAGTTAGGCCGATATTGATATCAGTCAATTGTGTGAATTTTGGCCGATGCCGATTGTGAGCCGATATCAGTGAACCACTATTTGGAATCCATGCATGTCTTTGGGCTCGAGAGCTGGAGAAAACCCACAGTAACACGGGGAGGACTTGCAGACTCCATACCAATAGAATATACTTAGTCCAAGCCCCCAGCACAAACACAGTCAAATGTGTTTAGAGTTTTGTCTAAATCTCTAGAGGCGATAGGAAAACAGATGTGTTAAAATACTGTTGTTATGACAGAGGACCATGTGTGTACTACCGCTGCTAGTGGAGTTCATTTTTAATGTTAGTATTTACTTTGGTGATTTTTAGTCCAAAGTAGGGGTGTGCGATATGGTAAAAATATTATAAAAGATTAAGATCATGATTTCAATTTTATCATAATTTTAATTGACTTTGTATTTTTTGTTTTACATAGAAGACTACTGCCTAGTCCAAAGATAGTCAAATGGATTAGGATTAGTTTTGCATGCCCCCGTTCTGTTAATATTATAAACCTTTCCATGTGCACTTGGAAGACATTGTAACTAGCAGAAGTCAGAAGCCACTTTATTAGATAGATCTTGTACCTAATATAGTGCCCCCTGGTGTGGTCTTCTGCTGATGTAGCCTACTTGCTTCATGTTTTGTTATCTTGTGTGTTCAGAGTGGTTATTTGAGCTAATATATTTTTATTTTATCAAACCAATCTCTGACAAGGCATTTTCGCCAGCAGAACGGCCACTCACTGGATATTGTATCATTTTCAAAACCATTCTCTGGAAACTTGCATGTGCATGGCTAAATCCATTGGCTTGATGTGACGTTATAGGTTGACCTCACGAAAAGGTAAATGGCTCTGCCTAATAAAGTGGCCAGTAGGTTCATATCCCCGCTTTTTCGCTTCCATCTCCAGTTTCAGGAAGCCAGTATTATCTTGCCTCCTTCTACATTTTGTACCTTGAGTTTATCCTTGCGCTGTCCGTCTTGTCTGAAATGTTTTTTGGAGCTCTCACGTTGCAGTGCCATAGCCTCCTTGTCATTAGCCCGTCTCAGAGATGGACTCGGTGGGGACATGAGAGCCGTGCGAGTGGGGAGGAAAAACATGGCTAAAGAGCTGCTAACGTCTTTACTTACTGCCCCCAAACCATGTCACTGTCAGCTCGGAGAGAAAGAAGAGGCCCCTTGCTTTTGAAATTGTGCAGATTTTTGAAGACATAAATCTAGCTCAAGGTGGGTTAGCCAGATTATACATTTTCTTTTTGCTCTTTGTAGATATAGAGATAATAGTCGACAGTAGAATGTAGTGTACTGTATAGTGTGGTTTTCATCTTTGTCTTGTGTACCCGGCCCACGTTTTGGCATGAGCACTCCCTCACCCATATTTTAATAATTATCCAAAAAATAATCTCTCACATGGCATATTTTTTAGTTCTACAGACTACAGACTCTTTTGTGTCCTATTCCCCCCCCCCCCCTTAAAATCCAATTCTAGGACCTCATAGACATGTACTTTTAGCATTGTAGCATTTATGATATACCTGATCCCATATTTTGCACAATTTTGGAACAATATTTTTTTCAGACTGGTTTAGTTCAGGTTTAGTCTGAATTTAGATTTGGTTGTATCTCAAATTTACTCCTTGAAGTTTGGGTTTTATGAAAAGAATCCTCCTAAACCTTGGTTTCGGACCATTTTTACTTGGTTTATAACTAATTTAGACCTGATTAGGACATATTTTAGTCCTGTTTTAGGTCTATGACCTTCTGCTAATCTGGGAAGATCACTGAATCGTGCTAAAGTGTGTCATTTATGCTCTACTTTCTCATTTTTACTTTAACAATGGCAGTGTTCATATTAATAACAAAAATGAAAATATATTGTATTAACTATTATGAATTTGTAGTTAAAAAGGTCTGACACTGATGAATGAATGTGGCTGTGTAATTGGTGTTTGGTGGTGGTCGGAGAATGGCAGCCACACCTTTTGTCAGTGTGCCCCAGGGCAGCTGTGGCTACACAAGTAGTGAGTGAGAAGCGTCTTGGAGTGTTGAAAAAAAAGCGCTATATAAAACCAATGCTTAGTAGTCTTCTGAGTAATGCAAAAAATGTTGTTAAAATTTAAATTGTGATCTCGACTTATGTAAAATCGTAACAAAAAGATACATTTCCCACAATACAGTTAAAGCTTTAGTAAAGTAAAGATTGTTCCTAAAAAGCCAGATTTTGGGTGGTGGTGGAAAAACATTAGCTTCAGTTTTCTGTCTTGTCTTGTTCAATGTCCTTGAAATTGTTAAAAAGCCTCGCCTTCCTGGACACTGTCTGTGCAGCTCGACTTGGCGGAAGCATTATTAAGTGTAATTTCCACTAATCCTCAGAGCCATATTGTAATGTATGAGACGCTGACTAAATCATTGGCATGTGACCCTTCTGGTTTTTCATTCACCCACATTACTGTCAAATATGGCCATTCTGTTAGTCGGTAAAACGCATGGGAGAAGTTAATTTTCGCAACTTGCTGTCAAACATTTACTATGGGGAAAACCAGCAACTTAAAGGTGTAGTTTTTAAGTTTCTTTAAAAATAAAAAGTTGGAAAAAAATGCTGACCCTGTTCTGTGATGTAAAGTAAGTAATCTGTCACTATTATTATTTTACTTTAGTCCCTCCCCTGGCCTCTACTGCAACATCAAATCAGAGTTTGTGGGTAACCACTTTGACCAATAGCAGTCGAATTTTACTTTAGTCCCTTCCCTGACTTCTACTGACTACAGTACTACTTTAGTCAGATAGTCAATTTTAATAATTTTAAACATTTTTTTTTTATTTTTGCAAACTTACATACTACACCTTTTTATAGAAAATGATTGATCACAAAATGCAAAGTGAACAAGAAATAATTTTAAACCTTCCTGAACTCAAGATCACTGAGTCTGTCTGGGATTAGCATGAAGAGACAGCCTAAAACATTTGCACAGTACTGTATTTGTGTTGGCTGAAGACTAATCGGTAGAATAGTTACGCTGCGGTCTAATTACTGGAGCTAAGATAAACTAGATGTACGAGTTTTTAAACATATCTTTTCAGGATGTCTCAAACGAGCTGGTGGTGAGGTAAGTTCTTTGTTAAACTAGTTAAGTTAAATTAGAACTTTTTTAATCTTCTAGTGCCATAGAAGTGTATACGTACACCATCTAAAATCAAGTTAAACTATGCAACTTTTCCCGCTGGTTTGGTCACATTTTGCCTCTACACAGCCCCCCCCCCCCCTGCTTACAATGTGGGAGGGTCTTAATACACCAGTCATGTCCAAAGTGCGGCACGGGGACCAGTCTTTGCATTTGGCTGGATTTAATTTGGCCCTCAGCGTAAAAAAAGAAATGTATTACTTTTGCCCTTTAAGCGATATTTAAGTAACTTTTTAGCATTTAACATGATTTAAAACCAACCTAAAAAGAAATGAACCAAACTAAAAGAAATGAAGTCCCATTTTCTTTGGAAATTGATATTATTGGTCAACTGGTGGGACAGTGTTGACCCTTCCACATTTTCAAATATGGCCCTCTATGACAACAGTTTGGACGCCTCAGAAATTAGACTTCATTCATGATGCATACAAACACATTGTAAGGGATTTGTTCTACCTCCAAGTACCACAAAATCACAAAATATTTAGTAAGTAGACAACGTTTATCGCAATAAAAACACTGACAATTCTTCGTTCAGTAATTTATTTGCACCACGATACCTTTTGGACTTTATTGTGAATAGATCATTTATCATATTTAGTATAGGTTCTGTTGTGATTCTAGCATTTAAAAAGCCTTTTGGAATCCTGTACACACTGTTTATTAATAATAGTGATATTATTGTTAATATGGCCAAGATAAACGTAACAAATCAAATTATACCTATGTCCCAAATACAAGCTAGGACTATATGTTTTAATCTAAACCAAGACTAAATGAGGTAATCAGGTGTAATCTAGGACTAAACCTGGTCTAAATCAAATTAGAGATCAATAAAAACCACGACCAGTCCAGTTCTGAACCAAGCAGGACCAAAAGCAGGTCCAAGTACCACCAGTGGTTTCTGTACCACAGTTTGAGAACCAGTGCTCTAAGGTGTTCCTTAGGCAGACAGCAGTGGGATATGTACTAGTCTGGGATCAAGAAGTCCTTGTTTTAATGGTCCTCAGTGTGATAAGGCAGAGGGATAAAAAGACACTTTGAAGGATGGGGCTGGTCTGCTAAAACCTAGGCTGGTCTCATAGATTTCTGACAAATATGTTACTTGACATCCAATGATCTTTGATGATCTTCGTACTGCTGAGTTGAGCAGTCTTCTCATGGTATGGCACTTACAAGTTCAACCTCAAAAACAGAAGATCTGCACCAGTTTTGCATCTTTTATTTCTTGCAGCTCTCCCTATTCTGTTGAAAACCTCAAAATAAGCATAATTTTTGGGCTATTTTTCAGCATTATTAGATAGGACAGTAAACTGACTGTAAATCAGGGAGAAGAGTGGGGAGTGACGGCCCCAAAAAAGCAATTTGTGGTTCTTGGGGACACCTTCATTTATCAAACTAAGTCTAAAATGTGGGTGAGATTTAGCTCTTTGTGCTGACAGTGCCTCCAGGCTGATGTGTGTTGTTGGCCATAGCAGAGCTGACTGTTATAATGAGTTTGTGTGTGTTTATGTCTGACGTGATCTAACATGTCCAACTGACCCACACTAAGGTTACATACAAAGACCATTTATGCTAGTTCGCTTTAGACATTCACAAGCTGGTTTACTTCAAGTTTAGTCTGCACCGCCAATAAAGAATATCTAGATTAGTTAAAATGAATGATGCTCGTTATTGACCTATATGTACAATTTTGACTGATATCGTATCGGCCTTTAAGATGACTGATAGTAAACTGTTGTTATAAAAGGATAACTTCTATTTAGGTTCAGAGAAAGTAAAGACCATTGGAAATGTCTATCTTTAGAGTGACAAAATGTAATAAAACTAATATTTGTGGATTAATGAATACATTTAAAGCAGTTATTCATATGTATATTGTTTAAAAAAACATAGCCTACTAAAACATACGTACAGAATATGGGTATCGGTATTGCCAAATTGGTCATTGAAATATCATATTGGCCAACAAATTCCTTGTTTTGACTCGTTTCAATGTAATTCTGACTAGTTTAAGATACATTTGCTTGAAATGCGAAAAAATACCAGAGTGGAATAAGAAACCATATTCCACTGGAAGATAAATTTGCAGAAATACATAAAAGGGACTCAATAAATGACTGAATTCAAGTCATTTAACATATCAATATATTTTCTAGAGTATGGGTTTTGTCCTTGTTGTATCTCAGTTTTAGTCCTTGTTGAACTTGATGTGTAGATTACTGCTAAGCCTGGCTTTTGGGCCATTTCTACCTAGTTTTTATATCATTTCTACCGATTTAGGACATAGTTTAATCTGGAATTAGACCTTATTTAGTTCTGGTTTAGTCAGACCTGAATTTAGGCCAAACCAGGGGTACTTTTGGATTTAGTCTGTATGCCACATCATTAATTGACACCAGCCCCACCAAATTATTATTATTTTTTTTCAAAAGTGGGGTCTGGTCCCTTGCTCATAGCGAATCATTTCTCATCGTTTTTGCGGACAGGCCAATCATTGGCTGTTTACGAGCTGCAGCGGTGTGTATTTTGTTGGCTGTGTCATATACAAACTTTGCTAATGTGACTTTCTTGTTAATAACAGTCTGTGTGAATGCATGTGTGGCTCTCTGGTGTTTCTGATCGGTTTACTATACATCGGTAAACTCCGCCCACCAGACTAACATCTTATATATAGTTATAGAATAGGAAAAGAGTTAGTCGCGGCTGGCCAGGCTCGTGGTGTGGGGGCCACTGAAGATAGTTAGGCTTTTGTTGCTCAATTGTTTCTAGTCTAGAGTTGTGTATTGTTTTTAATGCAGCATATCTCAAACTTCCTCTTAGCATTTCTGTATTTTTGCTGCTGTTGTGGAAGTGAAACTGTTGCACCATGGGAATTGGCAAAAATGTTTGACCTTTTATGGAGAAAGAAAATTTTGAAAAGTCCAAAGTTAGTACACTGGACAAAGTGATTACTACAATTGTAAAAAAATAAAATACATGTCATATATCAAGATACCCTTAATGTAGTTCATGAGTTAGAACATTTAAAAAGCTTTATCTGACCCTGTATTTTCTGAACTATAAGTCGCTCCGGAGTATAAGTGACATCAGTCAAAAAATGCTTCATGAAGAGAAGACAAACATATATAAGTCACACTTCACAAGAAAAGACACACCTGGACACAAAGAAGCACAAACGAGTGAATCAGAGGGTTAAATACATCAGACTCACGTGTGTATGTGGCTTTATCCTCCACTACAGCAGCAGGCTCCTGTATAGCCAATAGTTTAATACATGATATAGAGAGCTAAATGGCTAACATATGTGCACAGTGCATTATTGTTTCTGTATTCACTTTATATCATTACTACCATCTCTCTTTAAAATCGCTCTACATTAGTTTTGTGATTATATCTGTCCATCTTAACTGTAAAACAAGCCACTAAAGTCGAAGCATTTCTCCACATGAAACACCAAAACAACGCTCTCTTCCTGAGACACGCCCCTGATGTCGTGGCGACGGCAGTGAGCACTTCACGAAAAGTGTGATAGTCTGCGTAAAATGGTGGTGTGAAAGTAAAGGTTTGCCTTGTCTAACTAAAACAAGGTTTGCAAAAAGTAACATTTTTAGTATGTCTTTGGCGTCAGGGATGTTACACAATAATCCAGGAAATGCTACACATTTGAAAGTTTAAATGCACTTCCCATTAGAGCTGGGAACCTCGGAGTACCTCAAGATACGATACCTGATACATGGCTAATGATACTTATAATATCTCAATATGGCAATACTGCAATACTCAATATAATAACTTTTTAAAAGGAATTAACACAGTATTTACTGTATTCCAATGAACTGATGGTTAATTTAATTAGAAAGGTGAATACTTCAAAAGTAGCTCACAAATAAGTCAACTTTCTCGAAATAAGGAACAAAATTTAAGAACTGCCAGATTACATTTTTATGAAATATACAAAATATAAATTTCGATATATTGATACAGCAGCCTGCAATACCGATACCACATCATATCACAACATCTTGATATATAGATATTTTTTCCCACCCCATACACTTATAACTGTCTGTGCTTCTCAAACTTTTTGCTGCAAGTATCTAAATAAAATTCTACAAACATGTTTTGAAAAGCAGAACAGTTCAGTTTCTTCTTTCAAAATGCTTTCAGACAGGTTTAAAATGTGCCATGAACTAAATCGAATCACAATTGAAATATTCGTCCTAAAAATCGTAATTAGATTTTGTATTTTATAAAATTGTGCTACCCTTCTGAGAACCCGTCATAAGAAACACATTGTAAGCCGTTCACCATATTCACTTAAAAGCAAACCATCTTGCCTTTTCATCAACTTGTGCCTATCCCCAGTTTTCCATTAGTTTTAATAGGATCTTTATTGTGTGTCTGTTTTGAGTGTGAAGTGCAATTTCCTCTTTCCATCACAGAGGGGGGCGGGGCCTGCTCTGCCCTATTAAAACCAAGGAAATGAATGTGGCTTCTACTGTACCTAACCACAACAGACCCCATACTGCGTCATCAGGTGGTAATGGTGGCACATTTATAGGCTTTTATACATGGAAACCTAGCTTAGAAACTTTAGAAACTTTAGAACTTTGGTTTTAGTTACAATTACCATGTTTAAAATGTACATTGCACCCAATTCACTATACTGTTCCCAACCACAACAGGTAGTAATGGTGGCACTTTTATGTAAATGGTATTTCATCAAAACGATAATCAGTTCATTGGAATACTGTTTAAATACTGTATTAGTTCCTTTAAAAACGTGATATATCGATGGTTATTATGTGCACTATATAAAGTATCACCATATTGAGGTATTGTCGGTATTGTCGGTTATGTATCGTGAATCATATCGAATCGTGAGGTTCCCAGCTCTATTGGCTAACATATGGTCTTGTTGTATAGAAGAAATAACTGGTTTAATCTGTTGTGCAATTTAGTTTGGTTATTCATTTTATTATGTTGATTTCTGGTGGGGGTTCTGGATTGATTAAAACTTATACCAGCAGCTGTGGGCCTTAAGTGGGGTACAACCTGGTCAGTTGGTTGTAGGGCTGACGCAGACAGGCAGCCATTCACTTTCATATTTGTTTAGTAGAGGTAATTTAGATTCACCTATAGCTTTTAAAACATGCATGTCTTTGGACAATGGAGGAAACCCACAGTAACATGGGGAGGATGTGCAGACTCCAGTCAGTCTTCACTTTATTCCTTATCATTTGATAACAAAACCCAAATTATTTTTCCAAATTATTTCATGACCTTTACAGCATATTTAATTCATAGCCCGAAACACAATTTCATGTGATATTTTGGCTTTAAAATGAGATTTACATATAAAAGAACATCAAGGTGACCCATTTTTGGATCCCGGCCCACAAGTTAATCATCACTGCACAATACGACATGGATCATTTTTGCCTGGGGTTTGGATTAGGTGCCATGTTAGGGATTGTCCTAATAGTCAGTTAGTGTGTTAAACCAGTATGTCTAATGGTTACAATCATTGACAATAACTTGAGGCATGATTGTTGCTGTCCGTTTGAGTTCACTAAATGACACTAAGGCACTTCAGTAGTTACTTTGACCATATTTGTCTTATTTACTGTATATCCTGTTTTGTCATCCTTGTGCCTCAGTTATGCCCCACCAGCGACACAGGAGAGAGATCTGTGTGTTAATAAATTGTGTAAAAGCAGGCACCGTGAAGAACATGGGGTTAATGTACATAGATTATATACGTACAACATAACATTTGGCCATACAGTACATATCCCTTAAATTTCACCATGTTGTCTAAGTCATTAGTTATGCCTCACTGTATGATATACATTACACAATGATGTTCTAATGTTTCTACCTCAAACACATACCCAAAGTTGTTTTTGTTTATTCAGGCATGTTTGAGTATGTTTTTATGTTTATTATAGTCCTCTCCAAGAGCTGAAAGCAGATGCAACTATTAGTCACCACTACCCCCTAGGAAGTGCTCCTGTCTGCTTCTGCACTGCCAACAAACACACCCAGAGAAGCATTGTTGCTACTTTTCTAGCTTACCACCATTTAACAACGTATCTGATTGGCGAAGATGTGTGTTTGGCTGTGACGGTGTCAAGGCTTCCGTCGTGAGCCGGATTCAAACTCACGACACAGTGCTCTGAATATGGGCCTCACGTTCTACCAACTAAGCTAAAACGCCTTTTAATTCATAGTTTGAGGTAACTTTGTTGTGATATAGGGCTATACAAATCAATTTTATTGAATTAGCCACTTTATTGTAGGGCTGGGCTGTATGATATTAATTTATTTTATACTGTAATAAATTATTATTTTTATTTTTTTTTTACAATGTTTATATAGGAAACAACATAAAATAAGGCTTTCTTTTACCATAGTCCAAAAGCATATATTAAACCATTTAACCCTTTCCTAACCCACCATCACTACATGCTAACCCTATAAACAACAGCTAAAGCCTGACTGACAGTGACTTGTTCCTCGCATTTTCACAGCAGCAATGACTTCACGTGTTTGAAACCTGACCAAACCAGCTTCTTTACTCCTCTCCGACAATAGCAGCCATTGAGGAGTGTGACTCACATGGTCGGACCTTCCTGTCAAACCTCACAAGCAAACACGAACACTATCATTTCCCTCTAATGAGCACTTCAACCCTAGGCTGCAGTGCAATTGTTTTTAGACAGCTTTCAAGACGGGCTGTAAGGGAAATGGCGTCTAAAAATACAGTTTATTTAGGTTAGTTTCATCTTTTATAAAATGTAAAGAATGAATGTCTAAGTGCAGTCATGTTTTTTTTCACAAGCCCATTGTCTGCATGAGATTAGAAAAATATTTGATATTCAATTGTGCAATGTTTTGATTCAAGTTAAATCAAGCAGAAATAGTTCCTGTATTTACAAGATAGAGTGTCTTTCCAAATCTAAACTTAAGACTGATCGAGGACTAAAACAAGGCTAGGACTGAATAAAGTCATGACTAAAAGTTGACTTTCAAATATATATATATATATATATATATAAGATAAAAGATTTGAACAGATCTATGTCTGAAAATGTTTTAAATTGCATTATTCTGATTTTTACAATGCAGATATTGCCAATTTTGCAATAAAATGTTCAGCTCTTTTTTGAAGGACAAGTAGGTTCCTCTCACCATTTCATCAGTGGTTGTAGGCTGCCCACATTTTTCCGCCTCTTCATGCTAATCCTAGTCAGATTTGATGATGTTGAGATCAGGTTTGTGGAGCTAAACCAGGTGAAGATGGTGAAGAAACCAAGGGGCCTGTCATAATTAAAGGGCTGTTATTTGTAGGGAAAGTCTTCCCATAACACTTTGCAGCTCAGGTTACTAGACTGGTTCTAAATCTGCGACCATTCAGCTGATGTAACCAAATCTGTTTTTGCTTGAGCTGTATATATGTATTCAGTATATTCTATAGTTCTGGTTTAATATTGCTGTAGCACTGCTGTGGTCCGGGTAGTTAAGTTTACCTGGTTTAGCCCTGGTTTAGTCTTAGTTCAGACTTGGTTTCATCCTGATTTTTTACTTTAGTCTTTTCTCTTCTTTTTGTACACTTATTTCTGGTTTCTTTAGATTTGGTTCAGATCACTTTTTTGATTTGCCTGGATGTTTGCGAATTTTGCCAAATTTAGAAAATTCCCTAAAGCTGCATTCTTCTTTCAGTCTATAGGGGGCGCTATAGAGGTAACTGCCATCATATTAGTCAGATGTGTTCAGGGCCGGGGGGTCATTATGTATTTCAGGTTTGAGCCTAATCGGGCAAAGTATGTTCACGTTAGAGGCTGTCAAATATACCTGACCTCCCAAATTCAATTCAAAATGGCCGACTTCCTGTTTGTTGTAGAGTGGGGTCATAATAATATTTTATGTTGGGTACACTGTGGAGAATCACTGTACC
>JAVQKC010001114.1:0-35372 GCA_036025475.1 Philypnodon macrostomus
ATTGCGTTCACAGTTTTGGCCCGTTATTAATTAATTACTTAATTAATATTCATCGAAGAAGTACCCAAATCGATACAGTTCGGCGTCTTTATGGTATGTACCTGTGTGCAAATGTTGAAGCTGATCCGGCAATTCGTTTTTGAGTTATCACGTTCACAGCTAGGATCTGCATAAACTGTCAATAACATTGTATTGTATGATTGAATGCTAAATCAATGGTAAATATTTTTTGCTTAAGGTAAAACAGAACATTATAATTGTCAAGCAGTCAGGATGGCTAGTATAATACATTACCAAACCCAAGGATACGTCTACCCACATTTGACGTGTTGATGTCAGAAAGTGACCCTTGTTTGATAGCCGTTAATCTCTTTTAATTTGTCCTTTTTATGTTTTTTGGGGGATTTAACTATTGTCAATCGCCTGTGATTATGTTTGCTGTGCCTTGTTTTGCTTTTTTGTTAAGTTGCTGCATAGTATGGGACTAAGAGCCGAAAGAGAAACGGGACTAATTAGGTCAGCCCTCCCACTGAATGCCATTGGCTGTTAAAAGCCAAAGGGAGGGAACCAATGAGAGCACAGTGACGACACCGGAAAAAGGAAACGAATCAGTTGTGGTGAATGCGCGCCGGGATGTCTGAACGCAGACAATCGCTGAAGTTTGGCAAACTACGGAGAAGGACAATATTTAAACGCCTGCACTGAGCTAAGTAAAGGGACGTGACTCTGGTAACATAATTTGTGATTGTCCTAAACCGACATTTTGTTGAGAGAATGATGCTAGGGACGCAGACTGCGGAGCTTCTCCGTGACGCGCTGAGGAGGGAGATCTTTCGACGCATGATTTAAAGTTAAGTGATGATACTGTGGCGTGTGATTACTTTTGCGTTTGTGACTGACAGAGCAGCAGGTGGGCGAGTGGCCGGACTGAGGACAGCGGGGCCTAGTGAAGCCAGCGGAGGATTGTGGCGCGTGCGGTGTGAAACTGTTCAACGCTTGCTCCAGATAAGTAGAAGGGACATGCACTGTCAAAAATGCTGTATACTTTGTCTGGCCACTACGTGGCTGATGGGAGATTAAGGATTCCTCCTTTTTTCCTTCCCCAGTCACACTGGTCAAGGCCGAGGCTGAGGCACCAGTGGAAGGAGTTCAGGCCGCGATCCCAGGCTCCAGACCCCCGATGCGAGCAACACATTATGGACTTGAGTTTATTTCTACCTTAGCGCCCATCCCATGCAATCATTTCCAACTGATCCATGGTGTTTTTTTATGGTGAAGAAACGGTTTTATCTTTCCTGCATTTTATTTAATGGTTTTATTGGCTGGTGACTCTACTAGATTTGCTCAATGGAGGGTGGAGGCTATGCTCAGGGAACAAGGGCTAACTCCACAACAGCAAGGAGAATTTGTTTTGGGAGGGCTGGAGGACGATGCCAAACAAGAACTACAACTCATTAGCCCAAGAGAAACCAACACAGGCCAGAAAATACTAGTTACTTCGGCTATGTACTCACTACCTGCCACTGAAGCACAGCTTGGGGCCTTTTTTTTTAACTGTAAACAGAAGGCTGCTTTTATATTACGGCTGCAAGAACTCTTTTACAGATTGCTGCCGGAGGATGGATTTTTTCTGCTTGACCAACTGATGACAGGCCTGAAGAAGGGACCGATAAAGCAAGAGCCAAGTCGACAGATTCGGCGAGGACAGGACAACATGACCTTCAAAATGGCCTGTAAGGAGGCTTTGGGCCCTGTCACACGAAGTGCAGGAGGAAGACTAGGCCATGTCCAACTGTCACCAACAACACTCCTCACAAGTTGGCCATGGGGGCAGTTTGTTCTTGAACAAGCGCCCACATCACAATCCACATAATCAGAGCCCGAGATTTCTGCTTTACCAGAGATGACGTGTGTCTTAGTTGGTGAGTGCCTCGACGTTTTAGTTAAAATGAATAACCGGTGCATCACTTTTGTAGTCGGGTTACCCTGATGAGTCAAAGTATGTTTAAGAAGCACAGCCATGGCACGGAGTCTGTACTAGTCACTCCAATCCCTTCTGACTCGCCGCGCTGCAAATGGGCTGAAGATTCCCTACTTTGGCTATGCCCTGGTCACCTGTATCATGGGGTGTGGAAGTGTAAAAAGGTATACTAGGCAAGAACATTATTAAACCAGTTTAGTCTGTTCTGACACAGGGGTGCCACCCAGAATTGCTGGCGTTTAAAACTACCATGCCATCTGCAGAGGGGAAGGCCTGGTCTAAAGCATTTGCTGACTGCCAACAGGTTACTGCAAGCTACACAGCATCAAAATATGAGGAAACTGCCACTCCAACCACCAGTCATTGTCCCCCCACAGAGATTGTTCTGTGGCTGCAGGTAACGTCCAATCAACTGACCGGTTGGTGTTTTGGTAGCGCGTGGTGACTGTTACAGGAGAACCCCTGTAGATTCTGCAATCCCAACCCATACCCAGTAGAGGTCCCACAACGCCAGCTATTTGTTGAGGTGCCTAATGATGAAACTGATTACACTCATTCTGTCTTGACTCGACAGGGACAGGTGCCGCCTTTGAGTCCACCCTGGTGAGTCAGCTGTGCCAGCTGTTGGAAGTCAGATGACTGCTTACCACCCGCAAGGTAATGGTGCCAGACTAAGTCTTTTAAGCTTGTTTACAGAGGCACAGCAAGCACACTAACCTGGTCAAGTTAACTATTGTTAGCAACGCTTGGACCAAGACTCGCACACCTTTCGCCAAGCACCAGTGGAAGGAGTGCAGGCCATGGTTCCAGACCTAAGATGTCCATATAGACGGGTTGATGTCTGCCTATCTCCACATTCTATTACCACTGATCCGTTGTGTTGTTTTTATGCTGAAACTGTTTAATCCTTTCTGCATTTTATGATTGTACTGATCAAATTTTAACCAATATTTTCTGTATTTTAGTTAATAAATATTAGTTATGTTTTTTTTTTTTTTTCAGTTGTATTCATTTCAGTCAGAAAAGGACTAGCACACAACACTTTACTGGCCAAACCTACATTTCGTGGGCGCAGCGGAATCCGTTCATTTTTCTTGTCCATTCCTGGTATCAGCACTGTCAATTTTCTTGGACCTTTTATTCCTAAGACATTGGTTTCCTTTAACATAAAACAGGCAGTTAGTCTCACGTCTGGTCTAAAAGAGGTAGATTTAGACGTTGTGTAACTTACATAGATGATTGCTGCCAACTCTTGTCGTGCGTTGGACAAGTCGGGCAGAGCTCTTTCAGGATTCAGTGCATTATCATACACTGTAAACTTGGTGCCCATTAAGTTTGATCTAAACAAAAAATATTTTAAAATGGAAGTTTGGCAATTAATATAACAAACGGCAAGCTACAGTTTGCACTACCTTAGTTTCCCGACAAAATTCTCGCCTCCCCTCGATAAATCAGTTGCATCGATAGAAATGAGGTAATTGGAAGTAGTGCTCTTCTTTCTCTTCCTTCCAGCCAACAGGAATGTCTGTATAAAAGGGACCGGTTTTGTGAGTTAAACATAAACATAAAATAAAACTGACATCTGACCTTCTTTTCGTTGTCAAGATGAAAATAATAGAGTGGATAGAGACTCTTGTCCATCCCTCGTTGATCCCGGGTCACTCTACATTTGACCGTGACGCCTTGAGGAGCAGGCTCCAACACAAACTTCTCTAAGTTGTCAAACTCAATCTCAGGTGATGGAGACCTTGCCTGGACACCAAGCATCACATGAGTTCAACTATCCTTTTTTTGACCCCATTATTCGTATAAACTACCCACTGAGCTAAATCACACAAATATCAAGTACCTTTTTCTTTTTTCCTTTTCCTTTTTTCTTTTTAGTCTTCTCCTCTTTTTCAGATTCAGAATCACTTTCTTCTTTTTTGGCTGAAACAAAGTCGTTCAATAGATAATGTACTAAGGTGTAAGTATGCCAGGTATGTGAAAATCACCAATGAATGTGAGAGTGAATGGTAGTCTGTCAAGGGTAAGTCAGCATTGTTACTTCTCATTGTCTAGTGTAGCCCATCCAAGGCCCATAGTTGCTGGGATAGCCTACAGTCACGCATAATCTCTAATTGGAATAATCAGATGATGAACACATGACACGCTACCTTTCTTCTTTGCCTTTTTGTCTTTATCTTTGCTTTTGTCCTTGTCCTCTGAAACTACAAACATGGATGCTGAGCCAGCTGCTGATTTCTTCTTTGATTTGGTCTTTGTCTCTTCTTCACTGTCTTCGCTTTCTGGTTTTGCAGCTATATTATGTGAAAAGGCGCAAAGTGAATCAACAGTGAACAACAAATAATGCAGTAGTTGGTGTGGAGCTCTACTCACATTTCTTGGTTTTTGTGTCTTTATCATTTATCTGAAACATTGAGGCAGGTTCCTTTTTTTTGTCTTTTTCTTTTGACTTGGACTTTTTATCCTTGCCGTCAGATTCCTTGTCGTCTAAAGAGATGAAAGCTGTTTTACACATTGACACAGTCCACCTTGAAATATAACTTTGTGTGCAACGTTATCGGTCTTATAATGTCTTCTTTCCAACAGATTTCAATTTCCAAAAGTATAACCCGTTTTACAAATATATTTAAACACAGTTGCAGGTAGGAAAATGCAGACAGCACATAAAATCACCCTGCATCGAAAAACTGCCAAGATAAAAAAAATAATTAAATACTATAATGGAATAAACTGTATAAACACTTTGGTCTGGAAGCCACCCTCACATTTGAAACTTTCCTGTAACATTGATCCATGTTATTGAGCCATCGTTGAATAAAATTATTAAAATGCTCATATAATACATTAAATCCGACAAAGGCTATGATAAACTCAAATGATTTCCATGGCAACCATGAGGAGGGCACCTGGTGATCTGTGGTTTGAAGTAGCAGCAGCAAACAACTAAATACAAGTCAGAACAAGTACATGCAATGATTAAGTGATTGTGAGGTGGAGAAGAGGCCAAGTTTAGCTCAAAGGCAAAAACTCTGTTGCCTCACCTTACACCATATGATACAACTACTGTTTATAGGATATATGATTTATTGGAACATAGCTCATGCCCAAAGGCAATAATTAAACGTTACCAGATACAATACATAAACAAATTTAAGTCAAGATATTTTGAGATTATCAAAGTCTAAAACACTTTAGGTGTCAATTCTTCATCAATTAGTTTTGTGTATTTTCCTTCCTACTGAATTATGAAACTACACTTTGGGAAATTATATTTGGACTTCGGGTAAAACTTAGAAGTATGTAATAATGTAATGTCCCAAATTCTAATCTCTAGCTTCTTAATTATTCTTTCTTTTGCTGCCTCTCTGTATCAGACATTCAATCATCTTAACAGTATGTGTCTGGTTTTGTTCTAATGTACCTTTTGATTTGGATTTCTTCTCTTTTCCAGACGTAGGCGATGGAGAGCTTTCTTTTGTCGTCTTCTTCTTTGTCTTCTTTTTAGGTGTGTCTTCATCGTCATCGTCGTCATCATCTGAGCCTGAATCTACGGACAACACAAACATCTCTCAATCCATAGTTTTAAATACATGTTTATAGATTATAAGTGATACTATAATAATAATGCAAGGTTGACATTATTTAGAGCTTTTCTTGCCGCCAAAATCATAAATCACACACAGGCCACCAACAAGAATCAAAACACCACCACAACTAGAAAGCACTTGAAGAGTGCAGACCTCCACCAAGGTAGCTAATTTCCCCTACATGTACTCCTAAAATAAACTGTTCTACATAGAATAGTCTAATAAAACAGGCAAGAAGCTGAAAAGATAGGATAGGGTTAAATGTGTCTATTTTGTTATTGGCCTGTAATGAGTTAATAATAGGCACATTGTTTTTTTACATTTGCAATGGGATCTTTATTGACACTAGCTCCGGCAGAGCTGTTGTGTATATTTGTTTGGCCTGAATTTGTCAACACACAGTTCTAACTATGTGTTATGTGCTGGTGTTTTTAAAGCATTATCTTTAACATTAGACTGACAACAGAACAGGCTGTCTTCCTCTGCTGTGACTTTACCGCAGGGCCAGAGGTGCAGGTGTTGGATTTCACAACACAGGAGGGGTGAGGCTCTCACAGCACAGGCCCTGTCCCATTCAATGGAATGAGAAATTACCTGGATACAGACAGTGATCCCAAAATCTTCCTTGTGTCACCCCTGACCTTCCCTGAAAATGTCATCCAAATCCGTTCAGTAGTTTTTGCATTGCTAACAGACACACACACATGCCAATGCTACCAAAAACATTACCTCCTCCCTGGCCGAGGTAATAACATAGTACTTTCTACAAATTGGGTGAAGTGTCTTGCCCAAGCACACAATGACAGTATGACAGAGGAGCCAGCCTTAGTAGTCAATCCACTCAACCCAAAACAACTTGTAAAGAGAACATAGGTAACAGGTTTTATAATCAACTCAAGACTGACCTTTTTTCTTTTTTGGAGCACTTTTGGTTTTCTTTTTTGTCTCCTTTTCTTTCTCTTTTTCCTGTTCTGCTTTTTTCTCTGGCTTCTTTTTCTTCACCTTCTTTGCATCTGTAGGATTTAGAGAGGGCACAGATCACTAGTGTCTCATCACTAGTGCTTAACTGATGTTGATACAGGTGTCTTATATCATGCAGTAACTCACTTTTTTCAGCAGGCGGGTCCTCTTCTTCATCGTCGTGCTTTTTACTTTTGGATTTTTTGGGTTTATCTTCACTTCCTTTTAGTTTAGCCTCTGCTGAACCGTTGGTCTTATCTTTCTTCTTTTTAGGTTTCTGTTGTTTGCTAAATTGTCACAGAACATTCACAGTTAAAAAGGTGCAACATAGGTCTGACACGCTTTACCAACAATCAAAACACTCACTAGAATATGGTCCAATCGAAAGCAGGAAAGAAAAAAAAAGATTGTTCACAAATATTAGCACCAAGATCCTTATTGTGTTCCTGAATAGTGTAATCAGTATAATTGGTTCTGTCCAGTATTATTGTTGAATCAGAACCATACTACCATGGGTAAAATAAAACCATATTGTTTGTATTGTTGATATAACTGTCTAAAATATCATGTCACACGCTCAGGTGGTTCTTCAGTCTAGACAGTTTAAGTCTGTGGGTCTGACCATCTGACCTTTTACACCTCCCACTTCTCACCCAGTCACTAATGCTCTGGATAACTGGATAACTGTTCTAACATAGCTTTGTACTCAATCGAGCTCAAAAGAAAAAGAAAGAAAGTCCTTTTTCCGGAAGCAAAGGTCTTAACCTCGGGACAAAGTAACAAGAACACTTTCTTGAGTCACACAGAACCAGGTCAGTGTGAATGCGGCCACAGAGAAGTAAAGGTAATCCTATTAGACACACGTCTTGCATGGATTGCTATTTATATCTGCAGACAATGCACAACTTAGCACCACAGACTGAAATACTCAAAAACTGGAAAAGCACTGCCTTATATATACCTAATATGTTCCATTATCAAGTGTCCATTGGTTGGTGTGTTATTTGTCAACTTAATGGCTGATAAAAAAAAAGTACTAAACTCAAACTCAAAAGTTCAATTTGATATTTTATCATTTCATTTTGCAGTTGTGTGCAGTTTTCCTTGTTTAAATAAAATCAAATCTAGTTGATATGAAATTAAATTAGTATGAATAATGTAATTATTATGGTTTCCTAAAGGGACACCATATTTACTTTACAAGAGCAGTACAGCAAATGTAAAAAGTTAATGGTGGTCAGAATAACACAAAACTAAAAATAAGGAAGTCTTAATCTAAATGCTTTACTCTTGCTGTGGATGACACACATGGATTGGAAGTAGTATTTGGAAGTGACAGGATTATAGCCTTCAATCCGTGATCTGTGCTTTTGCAGGTGCATTATTAGGTAGAACAGCTCCACAAATCCATCAAAATGAAAACAATGGAATCAAATAGAGCTTAGCTGCACCTGACTGTTAAGATTGTTATGTTTGATAACAGTGTGCAGTTTATGCAAGTATTGGCATTAGGAACATTATTGACATATTATATTATCTCTTATTTATCACTGTGCCATTTTAAAACCGTGTGACATACTTCATCACACGTCACCATCTTCACTGGGTAAGATGCGTTTGAGAAGAGATCATTTACATTAGCAGTAACATATATGTCACACTTTACTTTCTACACAACAAATTTAATGTTTTTTTTAATAGAATTTCACCTCTGACTGTACAGCCTGTTAAACTATGGATAACAATCTTTATGAGTAAATAAAGGAGCCAAAAGGAAAGGTGTATATATATACGACAGCATCCACAAGCATCTGCCTAACACTACGAAAGAACACTTTACCTTTTCCGCTGACATGTTGTAGTTAAAGTTTAAGTGCCTTTGTCCTTTTTAATGGTCAGAAAATAAATAGCTGCCCTCTCAGTGGAGATTATGAAAGAGCGAGAAAGCCCTACACTCACTGCATCTCCATCAGCAGAAAGTTGTTAATAGGATTTATGTGTAAAGCCATCTGCTTTTGTAGAGACGTTCAACAGCTCGGGAGCAGGGAGTGGAGTTGTTTATACCCTGAATGCTTCTGCTATACAGGACGCAATACACCACAAGGTTTATTAAACACACATATTTCTATACCAGTAATTAATTAACATCGTGTGATCTCACTGATAGGACATTCGGTATAGTCCAGGTTGTCCGCTTACACTTACTCGAGTCTGTGGTAATGATGAGTCCGAATCATCACTCTGTTTATTTCTGAAAAGGAAAATACAAATAAATGATTCATGTAATGTTTATGGAAAGACTGGAGAAAGATGCTTGACTACATGCATAATCCATGTTAATAAAGATACAGATCTTAAATAACACATTTTGTGTTATTAATTTTACATTTACTATATGTAACTGTAACATTTGTTTCTGCTTTCAAAGTAATTGCTAAAAGTTCACTTTGATCAATCTGTTTTAAAAAAATTATCTGAATTAATAGACAAAAAAAACCCTTTATTTGTTCCTCAATGGGGAAATTGCAGAACCTCATATCACAAAGAATAGTGCTGACAAGGGCAACTCCTGGGCAGAAGTGAGTGCTGTTAATTGACTGATTTGAGCAGTACCCTCTACGGCCCACTGTCTCTCACTTCCGGTACAGGTCACATGAACAAATGGGCTCTAGTTCTGCCTGACAGCAACATCTGAAGCTTCACCTCCACACTTCTTATTGGTTTAACACTACATAGCAAGTTACAATGGATATGGGTGTGATAAAGAAGTAACCATTGAGAAAAACACAAGACTACAGGTGAGTTTATGAATATAGTAGTGAATGGCATAATGACATACCTTTCCCGTGCCCAGGCCTCTTTGACTGTGTGGTTGAGAGGCATGGTGCTCCAGTTCTTCGTTGTGGGATACAGTTTGTTTACTGTCTCAAAAGCTTGTGTGATGCCCAGCCTGTCTTCAGCTTGTGAATGCCCAACAGGCTCCATACACATCCTGCAATCAATAAGGGTCACATGACCTCAGTGTCTAAGAGGATTTTTAACAAAGCAACAAGTCCCCTTTTGAACTGCTGCACAACCAGGAAGCTGTGACCCCTCGACTGGATTAGCCTAATCACACGCACCATCTGGGAGCATTCACACAATTTTCAGAGACTAATTCCTAAAAAGTATAAATGTAGTGCTTCATCATTGTACTGTCAGAAAGGAAACTAGATTATAGTTTTGGCATATTTTTACTATGAATATAAGCAAAAAGGTACAACATTATAAATAAAAACTATATGCTGGATATTGGCAGTGATAGACTTATTCAGCCTATTTCACCATAAATGCTGTTCTGGGAAAATAACCATTTCAGTACTAATAGTTTATATACAGATATAGATAGTGTTCATAATACATACATTATTCCTTATGTTTTCTAATGGGGTCTTAATTAATTAGGTACTTTTGCAAGATTGTGAGTTCATGTGTTGACCACCAGATGTTGCTGTTCCCCAAGAGACCATTTCAAACAATACAGTAGGTCTGTCCAGGCAAGGTTAAAGATATCTCAATATGCCTCTGGACACTTTAGCAAGAGGGACTTGTACTCAAATAAAAAGACATCTCAACTTAAGATAAAACTCAACAGTGACTAACCCATGGGCCAGTCTTTGGTCTTCAATGATCTGGCCCAAAATATACTTGTGTGTGTGCCCAAGACCACTGGAGCCATTAGACCAGGGCCTAAAAGACACACAAACTACTTTCTCACCACACACTCTCCAATGCATTTACACAACATTTATATCATCACAGTAAATATTTGTGAAGCAATAGAGAGAGAGAGTTTAACAGAGAGGCCGTAAATGCAGCCCTTACTATACCAACAACTGTAACAACAATCCTGGATTAAATGAAAACACATCAATCATAGTTATGGTGAAGTGGGGACTTTTCAGGGCAGTTGTACAAATACTAAACCAGATGAATTATGGGAAATACATAAAGGTAGCACGACCAGTGGTAGTGACCCTATAGGGAGCGATGGTAGGGGGTATGATAATGACAATGACATCTCAAACTGGTTCAGTTGTAGATTTTTTTTGCTGAAGTTGCACATGTTGAGGACGTGAACTCTGTGACACAGTAAAGTCTTGTGAATTATTAAACCAGTGACAGCCCATGACTGAACAAACAATGAAAAGACATAACAGGAAAATCAGGTTCATGTGAATACATAACCAGACAAAAGACCAATTACAAATGCATGGTGAAGGTTTGGCTTACTGTAGATCCTGTAGCTTTCTGTAGATGTCAGAAGAATATGTTCAGTTTAGCACAGAGCTACAGTTTCTTGGAATAAGTTAATGGTAAATGTTAATGTTGTTGTGTTTGCACATATGCTCTAAAATCTTTGAGTTAAAAGTTTTTTAAAAATCTGGTGCAAGTGTTTTTTCTGTCTGTTGTGCTTAAGTGAATGAAGAGAATATATAATAGAACAAATATTTGCCAACTATTTGTTACATTTACATTGCAATTTTAAGTCCTGCTGACATGTCAGCAGCCTGATCCGAAGATTATCAGCAGTTTAGCTTTGATACTTTCTAATCTAATTCTTTATTATTATTTATTCGTTATTTAGCTTATGTTCCTCAATGTTTCAGAAATAATTTATGCAATATTTAGTATGCTGCTTACTGTAGAAAGCTATAGATTGGGTGGTTAAAATATAGCCTATTATTATATCAGCAGTTCTATACTATGGCTGGCTCAAGCTCCTAAGTTTAAAGTACAAAACATGCTCCTGGCATTTACTGTTCTTTGTACTTACACTTACATATAATATGTGTATCACTCTGCTGCACACTCACTAGGCAATATGTTAGCATATAATCTATGTACAATTCTAGTAAGTAAGAAAGCTAGCTAAATACAAATAAGCATTAGCTCACATTTATTCTAAAAAAAACAATTTGGTTAACAATAACAGTCTACAATGAAAAAATAAAGTAATGATGGAAGTTTCCTAATCTAAAATGTAATAGATCTTATATAAATAATACATTTAACACAAAACATTCACCAAATGGCATGGGTGCATTGATATGACCTATAAAAAGACAATATACAGTGGTCAATATAATTATTCACATCTTAGTTAAGACTTGTATAAACTCTTCATACCATTGAACAGTATACTGTAATATCTACAGGTTACTGCAGGTCATTTACTGTTTGACACACTTCCGTTTGCACTCGTACCGTGGATGTGTGAAGGGATAAGGACCAAAGGCATTACAGGTAAATAACTTTTTTTGCACTGTAGCAATTGTAGTATAATTTATTTCAATCTTTACCATGTCAAAAATATATACTAACTATGATAATGATAATGATAATAATTAGACTGCTATTGGAAGTAAGTTAGGAAATACATCCTCAATGTATATACATTTTGAATGCATTGAGGGACTTTGTTCAATGGTCAATCCAGATTAAAGAACATCAGTGTAGCTAAAAGTGAAAGCAGCAGAAATAGTGTTCAGGAAATAGTGCTGTTGCTACATTTCCTGAACTCTGTCAACTGTTTATGATAGAGAACAGCTCCATTCAAATACATGAACAGACGTCTGAAAAACTGAAGTGGCACAAACTGCCAGAGTCCTGAGAGAGTGCCCTGCCTCCCAGAGCGAGCCTAAAGAGTCCCGTACAGACTTGTCCCCACTGACTTTCTCAAAGAGGCAGTGCTCTTTTGAACCAGTGCCAATGGAGGCTGGCCCAAGCTTTTGCAGCTGGACCTTTATAAGCTGTGGGTTTATGAGCAAGAAAAAAGGACAGTGCTTTGCACAGAAACTCTTTTCCAGTGTTGCTCTTTATCAAATCGCTTACAATATATCGACAGAACTATTTTGTTCTAAAGTTGTTTTTTGAACTGAAAAAGTAATGTCCAGCAAAAGAAGGCATAGGATTTATATTCAAGAGAACTACTGCTCAGAGAAAGAAGAAGCTGTGACGCCATTCACAGAGCTGCCTTGGATAATGCCTGAGGAAACACACTGATGAGACTGTGGTGGTGAATGCTCGGTTTTGGACCGATATCTGGGACTGTCTTAATGCTTCACTTTGTACAAATGGATTGTATGGAGTCTTCTGCTGTGCTCATTCAGACTGAACATGCTGTTGCCTTCTGGGTCATAGTTAGTTACTTATAGTACTATGCCGTTCTGTGGGAAACAGTCCAGATAACTCCTTTACTGTTTCATGGGCTGTAAATATTGTATTTAATTTACTACAACCACAACCGCAGCAGTCATGACTGTCTTGACTCTGCAAGAAATCAAAACAAAAAAATACAGGCAGGTGCAGAACAGCCAAAGAAGTCCAGGGCGTCTACGGAAAATCGGAACTGTGAGGCATGTACTACCTGGGACTAATGCCAATTGCTGACAAAAGACTTTAATGCACTGCGCTAAGAGAAGACTTAACACTTTTGCTGTGCAATGCTGAAGAATATCTGGCACTGAACTCTAGATAAATCTGTCAAAGCTTTTAAGGTTTTTACATGGCATCTTGTAAAGTAAGTGCACACCACTGATTTATAATCAAGCTTTTTGTGTCTTTTGGCTTTCCAGAAAAGTCCCAAACTCAAGTGAGGAGAATCTGATGGCCAGCTGGATTGGTTTAACCTGCCATAGAATAAATGTTAGACTGATGTCACGATAATCAACACTAGTTTTTACATTTCTTTCTCACTGTCCCAAAACATACAGTGGCTTCTGTTTGACTGTATGAAGGTTTGTATCTCGCTGTGTCCCTTCTCCTGTTGTCTGTCCTCTTGGCAGCGCTCTGAAAGTGGGCAGGAGCAAAGGAGGGCATGGCTGCTCCGGAGCCCCAGCCCATGTTGGAGTGGGACTTCATGCTGGTACACTTCTAAGCCTTTCTTCTCTCGTCTCGCAGGCGAAAGAGAGGGGTGTGGAAATGCCTCCTTAGCCGTGTTTTTGTCTGCTGCCACCATGGCCTAATTTTCTCTGGGTGAACAGTAGCCTGGTCTGTTCAAAAACATACATCCAGGTATTTGAGTTTTTTAATTTGCTTGTGTTTAGGTTATTAACACTCACTATTATATTCTTACTCGTACTTTAACTTTCTGCACATCTGTATGTCTTTTTCCTTCCACATTGCACACATGTCCGCATTACTTGGGCCAAACATGATGCGAAAGCTCTGTCATCAAAGTTTGATGCATTATTGTTTGTTCAAAAGTTAAATCATAATACCATTAATAACAGTAGAGTAAAAAACATAAACTGGTTGCTGTGGCCAACATATGCACGCTGTTAAAAAGGCCTGGACTTGAATGTAAAGCAGGATCATTTGCAACAAGTTATGGCAAACGCAGAGCTTGAAAAAACACAACATGAATTCCTATGAGATGTTATTAGCACACAAACACATACAAAATTGTCTCTAGGCTTTTTCTTATCTCAGATCAGAGTGTTGTACGATTGCTGTTGCACGAGTGAAAAAAGGCCACATGAAATTTTCCCTGGCTGCACTGTGGCGACAGTTCACCTCAAAATGAAAGACTAAAATTAAGTACTATAGTATACTGTTGCAATTAGTGTCTCCAATATGGTGGTATCGATGCATACATCTCTATACAGTGCTTTGAACACTGCTTGTTGGTAAACTAGTATGAACCAGATTTTCGTGATACAAACAAGGTAGGGGCTTGTGTTGTAAGATTGCGGTTTCATAATTATTTTAGTCAGCCATTTTCCTTCATCGTTTCTATAGTGGTATTAAAATAGTTTTATATATGCACCTATGTTAAGATAAGTGACATTCTTCATTTGATTTGATCCTTTTTTTAAAGATACACAAAAAGCAACTGTTATAATAAAATCTGTAAAATGATGTGTATTATGACTGTGTAAATGTTTAGCCTGGTGCCACACTGTGTGAAATTGGTGTGGTTTTTGGTTAGCAAACCGTTGACTCAGCTTTTGAGGGAGTTTCTTTGATGGGTTGTGCAGACAGTCTTATGCCATACTACTGTACACAGAAAGAGTAAATGGAGGAAATGCGAGGCCAGCGGAAGAATGGCTGAACAGCGTTTCCGTCCCCCACCCCCAGTCTCCTCACTTGAACTCAGTGTGCGGCCTGATGACATGTTGTTTGTATCATATCCTCTACTATTTGCATTTCTCTATGGAGAGAAATCAATCTCAAAAAGATTTATTGATGAAAAAATAAAGATTTATTCAAAATGACAGACTTTTTTCACAATGTCTGAATCTCCACAGTTTTTGCTTAAAATGCATATTTATTTTATTTATATTGTATGTATGAATTGTCAGTTTTGCATGTGTGACTTTAAATCTGCATTTGTGTATCATCTCACTGATCCTCTCAGAGGGCAGCTGTTCTAATGGCAACCACTTGGGGCAGTGTTGACAAACAGTACAGGAAATACATTTTTAGATATAGGTCTGTCATATTTGACACATTTTTCAAGCCATTTTCAAGTGGTTTTATTTGTTTGAAATCACAAGTCTTTATGATATGTAGTATCTGTGATGTTATGTGTATATGCAATTACACAATGTACCATCACAGCATGCCTCAAGTTGGTTGCCAGCTAATAAAAATAAAGCTATCATTTATTAGAAAAGCCTTTGACAAACAGGGGCATTTGTGTGTCCATTTCACAGTTGTCCTTCTGAGTTTACCTTAAAATGCAGCAACTGTTGGAATAACCAGCTAGTGTATTGAGCATTAGCTGTAATGCATCATAATGATCATTTAATAAATAATTAGCATTAGGCAGGCACACATAAAACTCCATTGACCTCACAATTAAATAACCACTGTAGACTTAGCCTTTACGAGGCTAGTGGTTTCCAATAGCATGGATGTTTTTATTTTACATCCATTCACATTGTTAAATGTTTTATTCACTGATGTAGACCTATATACATCTAAAGCTTTAAAGTACATCTTTAATAAATAATAATAAGCCTAAAAATATAAACAAAGAGCAAAACATGTATAAAGCAGGACTATTGTCCCAATTTGAAACTTTGAAGAAGAACGACACGCCTGGTGTGTTGGGCTTGACAGTCTCAATAGTGGAACAAGAGTCTCAGAAAGATCCTGAGAAAAATAAGGGATCCACAAATTTAAACTCACATATTCAAAACTGAAGATCTTGAAATAAGAAATAAGAATCTCTAAAAGATCCTCACTATTTTTTAGTAAATAAGCACTTTAAGCAAAAATTGCGGCACGAGATTCAGACATTGTGAAAAAGTCTTTTTGAAACTGATTTCTCTCCATATTTCTCCCCATAGCTAGAGGAACTGTGGTCTCTCCAGGCTTTTTGCATGTTGTTTTTATCTGAGCGAGTGGCATACATCCACCACTTCCTGTTTGTTGGACATTTGGTGTGCGGGTTAACAGAACAATCAGCACTCTGGCCTTATAGCAAGACATATGATCCTTGGGTTTGATCTTTGATGAATGTAAGTGCATTGTGCACAATGTGGGTAGAAGTAAATTGGATTAAGACTTCTCTAGTGAGCAAAAAGGTAACAAAACAAAAGGTTACAGTAAAATACACATATAATAACCAAAAAGTACTAGTTATCTTAACTAGAATAAAAACAAAAGTTATCAATAAATTAACCCTAATCGACTAAGACTGAACTCAACCTCGCTGACCGATGAGTCGACTGTCAGCAGCCAGCCTGCTGAGCATCTGGGGCCTATGTACACCACACCTTACTGTGTGCTATCGTAGCCATTCTATCTTACTGCATCCAACATTATCACCTTTTTTGTCTCATCAAGACTCTGACGCCTGGCATGAAGACAAAGCCCATTGCTTGTCACCAAATGTTGGAAAGACCTCAGCCCAAAATAGTGGTCACCGTTTTTTTGCTGATCATCATGGACCAACGGCAACATGTCACGGGTATATATGTTTGCCTCTGTCACACTCGGCTGTCCTCTCTAAATCCATATGCTCTGATTCTTTTTTGGACTGTAAAGTGGAATATTTTTGGTGCACAGATTAATGTGGATAGATTTGGCTGCTTTTTCTTTAGTCTCCATGATATAAAATGCTGACTGGAGGAAAGTTGCCCGCTTTGTTTAGTGTGAAAGCAACTTCAAGTCTATTGACAGAAGGAGTGTCTTCAATGTTTATCACTGTAGCAAAGGAGGGATGGCATGTCTGGCTACAACCCCCATTAAATTGCAAAATCATCAATATATTTGTGCTCGACTGATGTAATTCTGCATGAGGTGAAGGTTACATAATTGTAATAATCTTGTGGACAGCCATTTTCACATCAGTGTGAGCAGCAAAAAGTCAAAGTAAAACTAAAACAAACATTTGCGTTAGTGCTTTCACTACTCGATAGTTGTATCTGGTACTGTAAACCTAAATCTGACGGATAATCTATGAGTAAAAGTTCCAAATATGTGCAAGCTACAGTTTAGTGGTTTGTACCTTGTTAGGCATGTGGAAAAAGAACCTGATAATTGAACATCTGGTGTTTAGAATTAGGGATAGACTAAGGGCCCGTTTAGACGACAATGCGTTCCCAAAGCGCATCAATCCAAAACGCATCAATCCAAAACGCTGGGGAGGTAGTTTGGTCTCACAATTGGGAGCCGTTTACAGGCGCACCGTTCTCCTGTGAAAGCGATGACGTCCTGAACAGCTATTGGCTAAAAGGCATCTGGATCTTGGGTGACCGGCAAACGTAAACTACGTTGTTTTTATGCTTGATACAATCCTATTCTGACTTGTATCTGCCAGATATACATGTATAAATGCTGTCTTGTGCATTGGATTTGATCAGCAGCGCACCAGAAAGCCACAAGATGTAAAAGTTGAACCCAAGAAGTGACCGCACCAAAAATCGACTTCTTCTAGTTTGGGTTGTGCTATGACTAGTGCAAAACACAGCGCCGTTTGCTGGAGAAACAGGGGTATTACATATTTTCAGGAGTTCAGGTGTTAATTTTCACGCCTCATTGTATCAAATCGTAAACGGCCGTTTTCTGTTCTTTATGAATACGCGTTGTCGTCTAAACGGGCCCTAAAGCATTATGTGACTAAATGGCTTTTATTGTATGCCACCAGTTGCAAAATGTTCTAAAGAAATATTGTGATTATTTAAATTCACATTTCACATAGAACCACCATTAGCGTCACTTACTAACTTTACTGCATTTCAACTGCAAATTACTTCATCTAATTATTTCATCATCTCAATTAAGATCTCTCTGTTGCCCTCTTCATTGAGCATCTCTGAGCATGGTCTAGCTGGCACCAAAGCCACACACACTTTACCAAAGCATTTCAATCACCACCAGCAATAATTGGACCAACGAGGAATTCAAAACGTTAATGAACTGCCCTGCATCTTTTCAGCTGCCGCGTTCACATGCTAATTTATGCAAAGAGGGCTAGCTTGACCATAGCGGTGTCTGTGCTCCATAGACCTAGACAGTTGCTGGCTTAGACTGTGGCCAGACAGTTCAGCTTGTCCCAGACTGCAGCTGGCATCGTAAATGTACTCCTGTCAATGGACTTGAAGTGGCTTTCACACTAAACAAAGCAGGCAACTTTCCTCCAGTCAGCATTTTAAATCATGGAGACCAAAGAAAAAGCAGCCAAATCCATCCACATTAATCTATGTGCCAAAAATATTCTACTTTACAGTCCACAAAAGAATCAGAGCATATGGATTTAGAGAGGACAGCCAAGAGTGACAGACTGTTAGATACAGGTCTGTGGTGGTACATGGTCAGTGTTAAAGTTAACTTAGTATGTCTTACTAACCAGTACTTTTGTTTGATCACCAGCTTTAGGATAACTGTTGCTAAAGACACACTCTGTTAATGAAGAAGGGTTTGAAGTAATTAACAATGGCAGATAACAAAAAATGTCATCAGTCTTTTAAAGCCCGTCACACTTAACAGAAAACTAGTCCACTGGATTGACAACCATGATCAACTTTCTTAACAAAGAAAAGAAGTTCTGGAACCAGGGGCATCTCTAGGATATCTTAAACCATATACTATACACATTTTATTTAGGGCTTAAAATGGAATTTGAAAGGTGGAGTAACCCAATGTAGATCCATCTTAAATATAGTGCAACAACATGTATTTTATTATAGAAGCAGCTGAGATTATAATAAGCTATGTACCCATACGTCGAATAAACTGTGTACTGTATGTGACACTCATGGGTGTGGCAGCATTAATTTTTTTAAAGTGTATAAAGCCATTTGAAAGTTAACAGTACTGTGTTGTTGCAGGGGGTCTGGGGGTTCCCACCCAGGAAATTCTGAACAAAATTGTTGAAATTTTCTGCATTCTTGTGCATTTTAGATTATGTTAATTTCAGCTAAAGTATAGTACTATATTACTTCTCTCTAAGATTAGGCTCAAATCTGAAACACCTAATTACTCCAGATAAATCAAAAAAGTCAAATAGACCCTTCCCATATTTGTCAAGGTTTAATTGGCTTAATTGCTCGTTAATCCTTCACCCAATGTCCGGCTAAGGTGTCCTGTTGGTGGCAGCATTTGGGGCAGACTCATGGGGCCGTTTTGCCGATATACACCTTGCTGGTTTTCATTTATTATTATTATGTCAAAGCATACACAATGCAAATTTTTCTCAAATAAAAAAACTAGTTTGAGGATCGTGAGTTGTAGCACACCTTTATGGGCTCAAAACTATTCCACAACTCCATAAAACATATCTCCATAAAAAAAATGACAGATTCACTACGCTCATGCCAGCTGCTTGTAGCCTACATCACTGACTACAGGCTTTCTTCATTAACCCCTGAATAGTAATGCGTAGAAAAGCATAAGTGGTGTAAACTAGATCATGTACAGTGAGTGTGCAGTTGATCTGAATCTACTTAAACGGAAAACATTTTTGGATGAAGCCTAAAATTACAGTCATATCAATCACCACGAAAATAAATAAATGAGACTCTATAGACTGTATAGTAATAATCTACAAAGTGCTGTAAAACAATTCAGTTGAGTGTTGTTAACATTATATTTGTCTTGGTGTTTATCTTGTTACAGGTGATCAAGTAAAGTTTCTATTGTCACTGTCCTTAAGGCTGAGGTAGTAGATTGAATAGTTGTGGGGATTGTGTCCTCCCTCTGAGTTAACTATACAATCTACTGTCTTCCCTAAAGAGACAGGTTCATCTGCAGAGACAAGGTCTATGGGGAAAAGCCAAAGGCTATCGATGTTATCTACCACAGAAGATGGAAACTACATTTCAATAGTTATGGAATCCAGGAGTTGAGCCTAGCAAGCTGAGGTAGTAGGTTGTATAGTTTGTAGGCTGGAGTTAGTCCAACTTGGACAATAACTATACAATCTATTACCTTTCTTGAGAGGTACAATGAGTGCTTGAGGAGCTCAGTCACTATTTGAATGGCTAAACAGCAGCTTGCATGCCATCATGTGGTCAATGACGAACAGGGCACAGAACCACTTTGGTATATTCATTTGTATTTGTAAAATAAAACAGGTACACTGCAATGTACAACAACAGTATGACAAGCATTATGACATGTTAAAGTTACACAATCTATCATTGCCTTATGACAGTTGACATCTCATATAATATACTGTACTGTATATATACTGTACTGTACATTAAATAACATTTAAATAATTGAGGTTGTTCAAGTCAAATTTCTGAATGCATAATTTGATTGATTATTTGTATGTTATAATATATTATGTCACTATGTGGTTAAATAATAATTACTAAGATTACAAATGCCCTTTATCCCAAATACATTACAAGAATAAATCATGCTTTTGGCCTTTAGTGAATTAGTATGCACATTTGCATAGCTACGAGTGCATTGACAACATACTATGACATTGTCTCCTCACTATATTTGTGTTTCCCGAATCAAACTGCTCCATTGTTTTGGACGAGCTCAAAGTTTGGCTGGAGTTTTTAGAGCAACCTCTGGGAATCAAGCGGGGCAAATAACCACATTATTAACAGTTAGCCACAACTCTACCTTAGTAAAAAGTAAGAGTAATATAACGCGTAGGGACTTTCTACATAGTGCACTTTAGTAAGCTAAAATAAGTGAAATGAAACTGGTCTTTGGTGATCTGATATTTTGGAAGTGGAAGTAGCTTTTGCACATCTCTGGCAGACAGAGTTGCTCAACATTATGCAAGTAAATCAGATGTTACTACAACATTATGTGTAAATCACACATTGCTTAGTATTTTGATTACTAATTGACAATATGTATATTCACTTTTATGACGATAAATTACTACATTTATTCGAGTATATGTTGTCATCTGTTGATTGGCTGTTCTGGTGCCCCTTGTTATCCTCTCCACAAGAAGTGTATCGCTTCCAAAGTTTGAAATAAGCTGACTTGATTTTTGGTATTTTAAATGCATAAACAATTGGATTCAGAGCTGAGTTTGCGTGAGACAGCAGGATGCCAACATGGAAAGCAGTCACTGGCACCAAAGTTACCTCACCAAAGTAAGCAATAGTGTTCATGATGTGTAGCGGCAGCCAGGACAGAGAAAACAGTAACAAGACGAGGAACAGAGAAGCTGCCAACTGTCTCTCTTTCTTTATGTAGATCTGAGACTGCACCTGGACTCCATTCCCTGGTTTATCCCTGAGAGTTACATGAATAGTCCAAAATATTCTGAAATATAATATCACCATTACCAATAGAGGAGTCAAAGTGCAGAGAAAGAAATTGAAGTAGACCAGGTATGACATAGGGATTACGTCTATAAACCGACAGACAATAGTGGAGTTGTCTGAATTATCCAGTGCTTCTTGGTTGTACCATCCAAACATGGGTGCAAAGCTGAGTGGAAATGCAACAAGCCAACATCCAGCAACTACCAACCAGGAGTGTCTCTGAGTCACTGTCCTTTTGTATCTAAGAAAATAAACATAATAGATCTATTAAAATGAATAAATCAAAATGCTGTACAAACAGTACAAAGAATATGTATTTCTCTCTCACTAAATTTAACAGTATAATATGGTGTATTATGGGTATTTTGTAAATGGGTAAACAAAATATTACATACATTGTAATGATCTATTACAAAATGATACAGTAACAATAGCTATTTATAGTCTTACAGTATATATAGTAACTAAGCAAGTACAATTCACCTGATGGGGATGTAGACTCGCAGGTATCTATCCACTGCTATAGCTGTGAGGGTCAGCACTGAGACCAGCGTCAGTAAGATGACCACACAGCTGATAAAGAGACACGCACTGAACGATGTCCTGACTCGTCCGTCCACGATCACAGCCAACGGTATGGCCACACACCCGACCAGACAGTCCGCTACTGCCAGAGACACCATCAGGCAGTAGGTGGGCTTCTGTATGCTCTTACTGGACCACAAAGCCAGGATCACCAGCATGTTACCCAGACAGCAGCTTATGGCTATGAGCACCTCCACAAAAGTGTAAATGACATGACTGACTTCCATTGTCTGCCGTACTTACTGTTCACTTCTAAATGGAAGCTTCTAAGTGTTGCTTGTGAAAGATTTCAGGAAGTGCTCATTCAGTTTTTTGTGATGGTGCCAAATGGCAATTCCCTTCAATATTTGTAGTTGCAAGCTTATTAGATACCTTGATATCTGACATAAACTGAAAAAAACATATAAAGCAAAGCAGAAGTCCAGTGTGTAAATTCAAGTAACACCTCCCCTACAAGCAATAATTTACACAATCTTCACAACAAGCCCCCAAAAAGTCCATATCACACACAAACACACACACACGCAAAAATGCTCAAAATCAAGGTTTCAAAGTTAGTGTCATCCATGCAGAGTCTGGGCAGTTCAAAACACCATGGTATATGTGTGAACCTGTCATGCAAACGATATGCATTTGTTTCGCAAATAAACTCATTTCATTATCAGAGGCTTACTTTCATAATTTTAGATCCCTTTGACTAGATGGATTTGACGGGTATTTCTCTGAACTGATTTGCATGGTCTTACGTCAGTCAGTATTGTGACAATATTTGCAAGCACCAAAAACAAAACTTACACCATATTAATTCTGCAACCACAACAACAAAATTTAGTGGCATCTCAGGCACAACACAACAACGATTATTCTTGTTAGACATACTTACATACTACATATACAGTATACATAAAAGCTGCATGTGACTGAAGGAAGAAAGTAACTAAACGTGCACAATATACTAACAAAAGTAACCTAAGAAGTACTAATTGAGCAGTAATAACAGTTTTGTCTGTTCTTTTCTGTTGTAACTGTGCCTTGCATTTTCAAATGGAGCATGGGTAGCTTCATTTAATATTTGGAGCTACTCTTACTTAAGTGTCATTTCCACTCAATCCAATATTTTGAAATATATTATTATAATTTTATAACTTCGATCATGTACAATAGTTCCCAGCAGGGCCGTTCACACATACTTTCTTGGTCAAGATTGAAAATGCTTCTAATTGTTCACTTATATTTCCCATCCATGAAAGTATCAGATTATATAGGCACAATGAAACTTATTGACTGTCTTTAATGTAAAGTCAAGCAATCACGTAATCACTTTCTTAAGTGAAAGACAATATAATTAAAGCCAATATATGTTCAGACAAACTCTCCTTCTTAAGCAACTGCGGGCAATCTAAGTGAGTGCCTGTTCAGTGCCAGGCTCCTATATTCCAGACAGTTTCATCACTTGGCTAACCAGTGATAAAATGTAAGATGCCCAGGGATTTGATGATCAAGGGGGCTGTATCAAAAAGTATACACTACAAATGCGCTTATTAGTGCAACTTGAAATGCACATAAAATAATGCAAATACTGGGGAGGGCAAAGATCTTAATGACAGAGATAAAGAACACATATTTTGTGTATATATTTTTGGGCCTTTTTGGCTTTATTAGACAGGACAGTAGTGTGACAGGAAATTTAACCCCTGACCCTGGAGCGAGGATTTTAACCACTGTATATGAGCTGCACATTAACCTCCTTGTGTATGAAACTTTTTGAGAAAATTGTAAACGCATGACTCTTGAGTATGTGGAAGGGAAAATCAGCATATGCAGTTTGCTTATCAACAAGAAACTCTCGATTTAAGCATTTAGAAAAGCCCCAAGCTCCCGCTAGATTTAAATTTGTAGAGTTTTCATCTGCTTTTAAAACAATACAGCCACATCAATTGATTCAGAGGCTTATTAAATAAAATGTATCTGCCTCACAACTGGTCTTATGGATTTCAGATTTCTTGACTTATTGTTAATAACTGTCTGTCAGACTGTGTTACTGTTTCAAAAGGTTTGCCTCAACTCTTCTTTTTATTTTATACTAATAAATGTAAAAGCACTTTAGAGTATAGTATAGAGAGCTGTTGTGAAACGCTCGCAACAAAGAATCTTCCTTTTGAGGAAACTGACCTCATTTTCAGTCAGTCATGTGTAGGTTCCATCAGGCTTTGATAAAGAATCTACTGTGTTTTTCCATTAGCTGCTGGTGAGAGACAAGAACAATCTGAATCGTATCGTTAAAGTTTGTTCTAAAATCACAGGTGTGCAGCAGAGGGACTGGACTTATTTCTGTAATGATCAGATTATCCATTCATCTCGTGTGATCCTCTCGTCATCTAGTCATGTTCTAAAAATGTAGCTTTCTTGGTTGCCTTCAAGACATTGCTGTTTTAACATTTTGCAAAACAATCCGGTATGCAATATCCTTTATTCCAACAGTTATTCGTATTTTAAATTCTCTGTAGTTTTGTTTTAAACTGTGTTCTTATTTTTACATGGTTCATATATTGTTTTATGTTTTATTTCTGTATCAGGTCAATTGCCCTAGCTGTGTTGTTGTATTGGAAAGGGGGCGTGTCGTACTGCTCACACAGCTGAACTGGATCATTATAAAGAGGCACTACCAGGTGCAGCAGGTAAACTGCCTCTGTTACGTTCAGCCTGTCTGCCACTGCCCTGCACTAATGCAGAGAAGCCCTCTGCCAGCTAGCTGAATTTATATGGACATTAAAAGGACATCATGTTTAGATGAAATGTAATTTGTACACTGGACTTACAGTTTGAATGTCTTTCAGATATGTTTAGCCACTGCTGTTTTGGGTTTTATTTTGGGTCTTGAGTTTTAGATCAGCCTTTTAACAATCAAATCCTATTTAAAAAAAACACATTTAAATACAATTGTACACATTTGATAGCTTATCGATATAATACATTTGATAAACTTTATTAAAGTTTCTGCCTCTTTTTGACCACTCCTTCATATACACCTGACTTGTGTATTACTTAGTCTTACACCACACAGAGCAATATTCTGATTGTGGGTGCCATCTGTTGATCACTGAGCTCAGTTTGTTGTACTTTTTTTTACCATACTGTATGTTTCAATATTTGTGTTAATAAAGTTGTCTAAAGACCAACACATGCCAGACAGAAATAAACATAACTAAAACATTCAATGCTAGATTAACAACTTGATTTGAAATGTAGCAAAGGTTATCAAACAGAGAAGCACTTCCTTTTGTATCTTTGGCAGTGCAGTGCCTGATTAATCAACACACTTTTGCTCATGCACTACCATTCACTTAGCTGATAAATTGATCAAGTGCATAGGGCCAGCATATACATCAAGTTCCTCTCCAAAACCACAGATTACAGACTGCAGGTTGCTGCAGAATACAAAGTCCCTCCCCTCAATGTTTATGGCTCTTTGCAGAAAAGGGAGAGAGAGAGTAAAAGGCTACTTTAGAGTGGCGCGCTGGGTCCACTCTGGGTAAGATGCTGGAAATGTATGACTCATGATGAGCCTTCATAATGTAGCGAAGCATAGTCCACTGCTTTGCATTGGATAAAAAACAAACAAAAAAAGAAAAAAACGGATTCAATGCTAGAACAAAAAAACGCAGACTTTCTTATTTTTATTTTTTTTTTTACTTTCTCTAACTTTCTGAAAAGCTAAAAAAGCTGAGAATGTCTTCTTCCCCTGGTATCCAGCCTCAGGAGCCTGTGGATGTGATGTACATCTCCATAGAGACAGCCATCGCCCTGGCCTCTGTGGCAGGGAACATTCTGGTGGTGTTGGTGGTGTATGTGAACAGAGCGCTCCGCAACACCACTTTCTTCTTCATCGTGTCCCTGGCAGTGGCTGATATTGCCGTGGGGCTTTTGGTCATTCCTTTGGCCGTTATCATCAGTCTGGGATTAAAAACTCAGTTATACACATGCCTCTTCCTCTCCTGCCTGCTCCTCATCATCACCCAGAGCTCCATCCTGTCTCTGCTGGCCATCGCCATTGACCGGTATCTGCGTGTCAAGATTCCAACCAAGTATGTCTTGTATGTTTTCTACTCCTTTTAGTTTGCTGTAAATTATGAATTAGTCAAACTTTGGTGGCACGGTGGTACAGTGGTGATCACGTCTGTGTGGAGTTTGCATGTTCTCCCCGTGTTTGCGTAGGTTTCCCCTACCACTAAAAACATGTACAATAGGTTCCTCATTGGGGCCAGGACGATCATGAAAGAAATTCTAAATCTCATTGGGACTTTCCTGGTTAAATAAAGGTCAAATTAAAAAAATAATTTGGTATGAACACAACTGGTACAAGGACATTCAATGAGTTAATATTAGTGTCACACAGTAATCTCCTTATTGTGCAAAATGATCTAATAAAGAGTCAGAACAAACAACAAAATTTAACCAGATAGACAGTGGTCATGGAAACTATCCTCTACTAAGGAGATTGTACCAAGGCAGTGATTATGATTGATGCACAATTGTATTTGTAATCAAACACTGTTTCTCAAGCAACAACAAGGATTCTAAGTGATTGCCTGTTCAGGATGTGAGGCTCCACCATCTTCAGTTTACTGAAAGGCACACACAGGTTTTCCTCTAAAAACACAAAGCCTCATTTCATTGAGAGAAATTCATGACCAACTGCAGCGGTGCCTCTGCTCTAAAAACTCATGCTCTTGAAAATGAAACTACTGGGCCTTGTCTAACAACAGATAGAACAGACACATACTGCACATATATATGTGGGCAAACACTATTAAACACTTTTGGTGTTAGACTCAAAATGTAAGCACTTTGGGCATTGTAAAGCACAATATAAATCCAAGCCATTATTAGAAATTGATAAACTCATCTTTATCAACTTTCTGTGACAATGTTGTCCATGTTTCAATCTCTTGTCCAATTTAAACAAGTTAATCAATAAAGAGGAAATACCTAAAAACTAAGTGCACAGACCCAGCCTCAAAGTGGTCACTGTGGAAAGGTAGCTTGCCCTAGAACCTGATGGTGCAATATATTGTGTTTAATGCAAATCAATGTCCTGGGAATAAAAAGCTTTTAAGCAAATTAAAATGCTTCTGTCTGCTTAAATAACTGCTGTAATTTGTTAAAGGATTCTGGCAGCACCTTCCTGCTTCTGTTTAATGGTTGATGTCAAAGCTAGCCAATACAAAAAACAATTTAGTTCTGGTATTTGTTCAAATCTCAGATTCTTTAAATTGTGTTTTTCTTTTATCTGTGTTCAGGTACTCCTCCATAGTGACCACGAGCAGAGCATGGATGGGCATTTCCCTGTGCTGGGTCCTCTCCTTTCTGACAGGAATGGTGCCGATGACCGGCTGGAATAACCGCGATGCCTGGATTAACTTGACTGAATCCAGTGAGATTCCCTGTACTTTTGTGGGTGTCATGAGGATGGACTATATGGTTTACTTCAACTTCTTTGGATGGGTGGTGGTCCCATTGGCCATTATGACTTATCTGTATGTTGAAATCTTTCGAGTGATTAGAAGGCAGCTCAACAGCCGTGCTGAAGCCACTTGTGATGCAGAGCGCTATTACCAAAAAGAGCTAAAGCTGGCCAAATCCCTGGCCTTAGTATTCTTCCTATTCATTGTGTGCTGGATGCCAATACACATTATGAACTGCATTAGCTTCTTCTGCAAAGACTGCAAAATCCCTAAAGTGGCCATGAATGTTGGCATTTTTATGTCCCATGTGAACTCGGCAGTCAATCCCATGGTTTATGCCTTCAGGATAAAGCGGTTCAGAGTTACATTGATTGAGATTACTAGCCGATGTATGTTATGCAGACGCACACAGCCCACATCCTGTGCTAGCAGCACAGTAGCCATTACAGAGAAAACCAACTTGTAGGAAAGATAATAATAATAATAATAATAATAATGTATAGCCAATGTGACAGAATTATTATTGCACCAATGCTAATTAAAGTTAACTAATTTGAGATACTAGATCTTCTTAATGTTTTTCAAGTCATTTGACATGAACACACTACTACTTCTGACATTACTGTGTCACCATAGACAAGAAACATACTGCTTCACTGGCATTCAGACATTTTAATGGCTACATATTAAAAATCAACTGCAACTGGCCGAATGCAAGTCTATTCATTAGAGGTACTTCTGCAGTCTATTTAGCATTTAGCACCAAAACACAGAGGAGCCTTGCATTCTGCATTATCAGACTTATGTACCAAGCGGCAATACTGAGTTAAAGAAGATTTACTGAGAACACTTATTGTTATTTTATGGGTATATTTAAACAAAAGCGCTATACCTGAGATGAAAAACCATAAAACAAATTAAGCAAAACTTTGGAGCCTCATAAAAAATAAAGCTAATTTGACTAGTTTGAGCCCTCATTTCAATTGAATAGGCTGTGAAGCACTTGGATGAATTACCCAGAGCACATCACGACTGGGGTGATTTATTCCAACTTTGCTAAAGCCGCCGTAACAGTCCTGCTTTGTCATCACTTCGACTTCTGCCTGGATCCAGATCATGCTTCACTGTTTCCACACACTGTATACACAGAACAATTGATGAAAAGTGATTTACAGCATGTTAAACATTAACAATGTGCTTTCGGAGCATAAAATGTTGTATAATTGAACTATTATGGTGGGTAAAACATAGACTTGTATGAACATGCATAGACCTCACTGCAGTTTTCCATCTGTCACCTTATGGGGGATTGTGCTAAGCATGGTCTAATCCTTAGCCTTTGGCTTAGTGAGGTAGACCTACTGTACACAGCACCTGAGAGCACAGCGAAACCTGAGTTAAAGCGAGCGGCGGAGACTAAAGGTAAAACTGATCTTAACAGAAATACAAGCAGGTATAAAATGTACGTCTAATTTTGAACTTCTGAATCTGTCAGTTTAAGTTTCAGAAGTAGCTCTAAAAACGGCAGAAGCCGACGGAGCAGAGGAATTGCAAGATATGGAGTCACCTGAAGAAGAAAACTTAGATGATGAACGAAGAGCTTTGCTACACTTCAGTAAATATGCAGAAGCCCGGCGTGCTCTTCCTTGGGAGCAGTGGACATTTAGAGAGAAAACCAGCTATTATCTTGACCGAATTTTCATTGGGTTCATTATCATTTTTTTAATTGTTGTGGTGGGTGAAATTGCTTACAAAATGTGGTATATTACAAACTTGAAGAAGATTGCAGAGTTTGTGACGAATTCAGTGGTATTTTTGTTTGATTTGCTTTTCAAGCAGGAAAAACAAGAAGAGTTAGTTGAATTGTAAAGCCATGATGTAGGAGTGTGATTGATATATCTATCTATCTATATATATATATATATATATATCATTTTCATATTCAGCCACATATAATCACCTCATATTACATGTAATAATGTTGAATAAATTATTGAGAAATATTGTTTACTTTTATGTGTTTCATTATGTAAAGCCTGGTCATCTGTATTTTTTTGGTAAAGTATTGAATAGAATCCGGACTGCTGGCATTTTGAGTTCATTACATTTGCAACTTTCAAGTATTACATAACTGAGGAACACATAGAGGACATTTTAGTCTTCCTACATAAAAATACAGACATGGTAAGTTATTTTGCCAATATTTTTTAGAAATCATTTATATTTTGCAGTCCGACTCAGTTTGAAGCCCACATGACTGATCTCTAAATGGACCAATCGGTGCGTCGCTGTCGCCACTTTAGACATCCGAAAACGCCCACTACCTCTTCCGGATCTCAGCGTGACCCACGTTTCGTGTCTGTAAAGACTTAAAGTAAGTCTTAAGAATGTTAGAGAATATAGATACATGTGGCGTTTATATAGACTCGGATAACGGTTAAATCATGCTTACGTTCTGTGAGCCGTTGTAGTTGGTGGTTGTTGTTGCTTTTTGACGCCGAATGATTGTTCGCCATAAATGGAGGCTTGACACACTAGGCGCCATGATAGCTTTCATGTCAATAACTACGTATTTTTATGATTGGCTATCTTTATCAGGTCGTAGTAGTATTTGGTACTATCAATTTATCGTGTATAATTATCATTATTTTTATGTCTTGAATATATTTTGCACAATAAAATGGCTTAATTGTTTGGGGAGACGGAGGCGAATGTCTTCTTGATCGGACGTTTTTGTAATAGTAGTAAGACTACCGTATTAGTATGTGTGAAACACCATTACTCAAGCCCATTTGGGCTACCACGGTTTGTAGGAAATATCAATTGCGTAATGTGGTGATGTTGCTCTAGCGCCCTCTGGTGCCAATTCAAATGCATGTCAGTTTACAATTGTGTGCTAATAAATGTGGTTAAAATAATGCATTTCTCTTATGTCACAGAATGCGTTACGTGGCCGCTTACCTTCTTGCAGTTCTCGGTGGAAAAACCAGCCCCTCTGCTAAAGACATCAAGGACATCTTAGGCAGCGTGGGAATTGAACCCGATGATGAACGCCTAAACAAGGTATAACATAGAAATTGCAATAATCATGGATTTTAGCTTACCAACTCTTGTGTGTGCTTTTTAGGTCATAAGTGAGTTGAATGGAAAAGACCTCAATGAAGTCATGAACTCTGGTATACCTATAAACTAAAAAAAAATTTTTTAAAGTCCAATAAAGATCACTGATCATAGTTTTATTTTTCAGGCCTCTCCAAGTTAGCCTCTGTGCCAGCAGGTGGCGCTGTGGCGGCTCCTGCCGCTGCTGCCGGCGCCGGTGGAGCCGCTGGAGCTGGGGCTGCACCTGCTGCTGGTTTGTACAATACTATTGTTTATGGCTCAGTGTTGTTGCTACAGAGTAATCAATTGCATTCTTTCTTTTTTTAGCGGAAGAGAAAAAGGAGGAGAAGAAAGAGGAATCTGAAGAGTCTGATGAAGACATGGGATTTGGACTCTTTGATTAATCTTCCTTCTCTTTGTTTGAAAAGCAATAAAAATGTAAAAGGTTTACACAAACAATGCTGCTGTGTATTTACATTAATATAAGGGTAAATGCTGTCCTGTTTCCTTGGCGTGACAACTGTTTTGCTTTCAGATTTATTTAGATTTTTTTTGGGACTATAAATGGCCATAATAACCTTTTTACCTAGATAAGAAGGAAACATTGCTTAGTCATTACATATGTAAAAAAAAAAATGAACACGCTACCATACTAAGTACATTTTAACGCTTAAAGAATACTAATTTCCAGTAACACTAACAGGAAGTAGTTTTAATTGGCACTGTCAGGTGTCTATCAATTCATTTATGCCTGCCATACCTAAAGTCTAAATAAAACATTTAATATTGCGTATAGAGCTGAGTGACTCAGCCATCAAATCACTGTCATTTCTAATTGTTTTATGCATAGTTCACTGATCCAGTAATGTCTTGAGCCTGTCAAAGGACGTTACTTAACATTGTGTTTTCCTACTATGTGCCTTCCTGTATGTCGTCTTAACCTCATAGTCATTTGACTTTGTGTTATAATGGAGACAACAGAAAACCACAGGGTAAAGGGGCAGAGCACAAAGCAGTGAGTCATAAGTAATCAAAACAGGATCATTTGTACTAAATTTCAGCTATTGAGCAGGTGGCTTAGTGCCCTCAAAGAAAACTATAGCTGAAGGTGATTCCCCCACTACATAGTTTCGAATAACCGTAAAAGAGGAGGTGCTCAAGAAACTACACAGTGCCAGATCCACCAGGGCTGTTTGATGTGCATGTTTGTCCCATGTATCTGAAACACAAGACCATCAGTTCAAAAGCTAATATGTTGCTTCTCATCAGCTTTTATGCAGAGAAGCTATAGAAGCTGTAGCACTCACAAAAGGTGTCAAGCTAAAGTTCTTTTGTTTTATAAAATACGTTGGATTGATATCTTTGTCCACACCAGTTTTCAGAAAGGTGCCCCCTTCCTAACTCGGCAAAAGCCAGATTGATAATGTGTGTAGCCCCGGCGTCGCGTTCTAAATCTTGCAAGAATTCAGCTTGCAGTGCCATGTTACCCCCTTTCCACATTCATTAAAAAAATTAAACCTTACACTATGTGCAGTGTTGAAGATAAAGAGCAAAAAAAGCATGTAATATTATTAAATATTTAATTTACCGGTAGTATATGAATGCCAGCACTCATATAAACTATATTTAATCACAGATTCCTTATTTGTAAAACAATATTACACTTAGACATAGCTTATTAACTGTCTAAATGCTAATTACAAATTCATTTATGTAGGTCATTATCACAGTTCTGTTCTGAATTAACCATAGATGTGCACAGTTGAAAATATTTGAGCCCACTGAAGTCATCCAACAAGTTTAGCAAACAACCTGCAGGGAAAACAATTCTGCTACTACTACGCCGGTATAGTTTTTACTTTCAGTCAGCGATTGATTCAGTTCCCATGGCTGCTATTCAGTCATCACAGTCAGACCATGGATGATCTGTACGTGCCTGAAAAAAAACCAACAATATTCAATATATTAATTTCATTAAAAGTTGTTTTTTTTTTAGCTCCCTCACAGTTACCTGTTTGTATTCAAATATGTCATGTAGATAACGGTTCCCAAGTCCTGTAATATGGCCAACATTTTGTTTGGAGAGTCCAGCTATTCTGGCTGTAAAGTCAAGGGTGAAGGCCAGTTTGACTAGTTCAGGGGCTGTTGGTGGAAGTGTTGGTGGACTCTGAGCGGGAGAGGCTTCTTTCTCCAGATACGCGTCAGCTAGTTTTTGGAAAGATGAATATGTCATTTTCTGAAAGAAGTTGCTCAATGTGGGATTGTCCTTCATCTAAAAACACAAATTAACACCGTTAATCAGCTCATGACATATACTGTAAATCAAATCAGTTCTAGTGTTGAATAAATGTGTAAGTTGGGACTCCGAGAAAGTGTTAGTCACATGACCTAGCACACCATACATCATGACCTGACAATGTGGCTGGTACTAGCAGCTAAGGGGCTATAAATACATATTTATATATACATATATATATGTATTTTTTTTCTATATGGCTCGAAATAAAATAATGTTAACTAACTAGCTAACTAACTGCACCCATGGAGCATATTTATGTGATCTTGTAAAATATTAATTCAGTCATGCAGAGGCTAAATTGACAATGCTGGAAAAATGCTTGAAACATCTTTAAACACACAAGATATTCACTAGATCTACATAATTAGACTATATCTACAGAATTGTGAACACTGTTGAATGTGTTTGTACACACCTTGTCATCAATGGCATCCCCCTCTTCTTTTGTCAAAGCAATGATTCTATTGATTACTTCCTCTAAAACCAAAAGTGAAATGAGTTAAGTTACACAACAGCAATACACTGTATGTGGAAGAATACACACGTCAGTGTCATAAAAATACAGAAAAACATGCTTACCATCTGTGAGAGGTTTAGCTTCCTCTTTTACTTTGACCTCGTGGACAATTTTCTCTAGTTCCTCTGTCACTTTCTCATAGTATGAGTAAGTAGGTTCAACACTCACAACAGCTGCAAAACATTAATACAAAAATATAAACTAACAGTAATACATGGACTCTTGATATGTATACCTTTATGTCTTACATTCAACTGCAGAGATGTCAGCTGTGTTGAGGTCTTCAAGTTTATTTGATTTTAAAAGGGATATTCTTCTGGACAGCCGTCTTTTCATGGATTTTCTCTTTGTGGATTTTCTTCGGTGCACACTGGCTGCAGGTGAAGTGGGCAGGCAGGCGGTCGCTGCCTCAATACCTTCCTCATTGATGCAGGTTTCTGGATTCTCTGCCGGAGTCTCCGACTCATCATCAGAGTCCTTCCGAGAGAAAATCCCTAACAAAGTTTTCCACAAGGAACGCTTTTTTAGTTTTTTAGACTTTTTTCTTATTTTTTCCTTCTCTTCTTGATCCGTTTCAGACAGATCAGCCTGGGATTTAACACCAACAAATGTACCAATTTCACTGTTGGTTAACCCCTCACTCAGGTGAATGGACGGGTCACTGGAGTGACGCCTTTGCTTTTTGGGCATTGTCACCCATTTTGCTTTCCTCTCGACCCTTTTACTCTCCAGGGCACCATCGTTTAGGCTCAGGCTTCGCTTCACATACACCTCTAGCAGACGAATTGTGTCTTTGTGGGGCACAAAGATCAGCTGGCCATTATTATTCAGCTTTAGTTTATCTGTTTGTGTCTCCATGGTGAAAGCGCTACAATAAAGAACAGCAGAAAAATATTTGGAATCATTTATGGTCATTGTAAATTCATATTTATGTCTAAATCTGATTTCAGTTCATGAGAGGCTGTACATACTCATACCTAGTTATTGTTAATAAAGTAAAGTCAACAAGTATCTATGCAGAAGTATGTAAGTTATCTATTTTTCATAAATTAATAGACACTTAAAAAAAGGAAATGCCCAAAAAGGAAATGCCCTCGACTGGCTCCATTAGTTAAGTCCATTAGTTAAGTGTAGTTTATCGCCACTCACCTCGACTCCTTTCACAGCGACGGAGCTTGATACTTATCCGTAGAAGTTCGTTCACTTTGTGACTGTGGCAATGTCGTAGCAGGTTTAGGTCCAGAGTAATTACACAGCTGAGATCATAGGGGCTCTCCGGAGAGCTCGTACGCTATAACACCCCGCCCATATTTCGATACGTAGCTTTCTTCACCTGCAGACGGAGGAGGGTAGAGTGGGTGGACTACGGGAACAAAAAAACACCTTTCTTCCTGGTTTGGGTCAACGAAAGGACAGACGTTTTCTCGTAGCAGCTTCCAGCTCATGTTTAAACGTGAAACCATCGTAGACGCTTCACTGGTAACGAGGAGGAAGTAAAATATCGCGAGAGTTTACTGACTGTAGAAGACCAAGACAAATTAGGCATAATTTCTCTAAAAATCAATAGAGTTGATTACCCAACTAACCACACACAATGATGCTTTTTATTTTACTGAGGGCAAAAAGTATGTGTTGGAATTAGTACATTATGTAGTTATCAGAAGTAATAGTTGTGGTTGCTAGAATTTTTTTTAATGTTTTTTTCTTCTTGAGAATTAGTGTTTAATACTTCCACCTGGGTAAATATTTTACAACGCTTATTACAGCTCTGTCTGTAATTTCTACTGCATCAAAAAACACATATTTTCACATTCGAGCTTGCCACGACAATTCTGAGGAGTACATTAGGGCCAAAGTGAAGATCATTATCTTGGGTTTCTAAGAGCAATAAAGTTTACAGTGTTAGCAGTTGTAAAACTGCACCCAGTCATCAGAAGCCCACACATTAGCAGTAGTTTGAACAACATGATTCTGAAACCTATTCTGTGATATTTTCTAACTAATCTAACTAAATTAATTAAATAACAAGGCCTGTGCTGTCGTCCCGACAGCAAAGTGTATATCGGCGAAAACGACCCCATACGTCTGCCCCGTACGTCTGCCCCGTACGTCTGCCCCGTATGTCTGCCCCATAC
>JAVQKC010001136.1:0-19967 GCA_036025475.1 Philypnodon macrostomus
TAAAGCGTCTTTGAGTAGTTGTGAAAAGCACTATATAAAATTGATGAATTATTATTATTAAAGTTACTAAATATTTATGTCACATAATTATATAAAGAAGAGTTATGACAGATGTGAAATAGCTGCCCCATCACTCGTGTTATCAAATGTGAAAGCCAACATCTGTCTATGAAGACTTCCACACTCCCCAATGAGGAGCTTCTTGTTTAGCTAGAGTTCATGGCGGTAAGATTTGACTTCAGCCTTTAGGACACAGTCAACCCTTCAAACATCTCCACAGGCTTGTGTGAAGTATCCCGTAACAGTCTTACCCCATGTACGGCCACAGCATGATTCATTGTGAAACAGGAATCTTTTATGAGGTGCAATCCATCAAACATCTGGTTTGGATGTTGTATGGGGGGCAGTCATCTGCTGTGACCTGGCACAGACCTCTGCTGCCCTTCGGGGCCAGAGCTGACAGATCTGATGCATACTCACACAGAATGTCCCAGGGCTGCTTCCTGTGGAGCTGTTTTCTACTTGTATAACAAAAAACACCAACATATCTGGAGTTAGTACTAAATCAGTTTTAAAAAGGTATGGGTTCCTGTCCACCAGCAAGGAAGTTCAATCTTCAGGCTGGCCAACGCACAATTTCGGTGTGTGTAGTTTGCATGTCCTCACTGTATACTTGGGGGTTCTTTCCAGATACATCGACGCCCACAGTCCCAAAGACATCTATGTGCTGGATGAATTTGATGACTCTATATTACCCTGAAAGCAAGAATTATATTTGTTGATGGTTGGGTATACAAGGCCCACAGTTGCTAGAATAGACTCTTGTTACCCTGTATACTGTGTGGAGTGAATGGAGTCATGGAAAAACATTTACGTTATGTTTGTCAGTTGTTGCAGAGATTGAGATCCTCTGCAGCCTGTTTACCAGCCCTCATTGGCACTGCTCGGATCAGTGCCAACTTTCCACTGAGGAGCCATGGTCACCCTTCTCGTCAATCACACACAACACAAAACACACACACACCCACATGCCAGTGCAGTAGTATACACAAATACCCCACAGACACACACTTCCTGACACCATCATTTATCTGTCGCTGTGCTGATAGAGCTATAGCATGCCCACACAACTGGAGCTTCACTTCTGCAACTATTTTCACAAACACTGAAAATATAAACACTTGAGACACAATTGAGTGCATTATACATTTACACACTGGTGTGTTGTTATTTCTGTAGCCACAGCTGCTCTGGGGCAGGTCGACGGAGATGTGGCAGCCATACTACGCTTGTGACTTCTCCAACCACCACCAAACACACCAATCAGACTAACACATTTATACATTCAGGCAGGGTGGATGAAGTTTCTCGCCCAAGGACACAAGTATGAACTGGGTTGGAGCTGGGATTGAACCACCAATTTCCACTTAATGAAGCCCCATGTCAGAATTGATCAACATTTTAAACAAAACCTGAGTCCTGTAACATAAAAATACTTGAAATATCTTAATCTGATAAACTTAATCTAATATTTACAGGCAGCAGTTTATAAAGTAGCCATGTCAGACTAAAAGCAAGGCTATTAATCAAACTGCATGGTACTTCGACAGGTCCCCATTATGCACGTCCATATAGGAGACATGTATATGCAGTGGTCGTGGTGGGTTTGGAGAATGTTGGGGAGATGGTGCTTAAGTCAACGGTGTGGGTGGGAGCGCCGTGGGCTCAGGAAGAGACCAAATTGAAATGCAGCCTCAGATGAATAATAAAGGTTTGAGTGGGAACGGAGCATCACGTTTTATTGCATACACTACAGAAGATGTTCAGGAGAAAGTTCCATGGAGGAGCTTTGAGTTCAGATCAAAGTGTTCAAAGCTATGCCACAGCAGATTGTTCATGTTCATGTTAGTGAGCTGGTTCACTTTTTAAGCTAACCAATGGAAATTTTTAGGAACTTTCATTGCATAGGTTCTCCACTTTTCTGAGGCATAACAATATACTGTTCAAATGAATGTGAGAGTGAATGGTCATCAGGGTGTGCTCCATTTTAGGCCCATAGTTGCTGGGAATGGTTCCAGTCAGCCACTGCTCAGAAGGAGATTATGAATGAATGAAAAAAGATCTTAAACGTCACTTTATCATTAATATTTCAACCATCCCACTCAATTAAGAAATATATACTAACTCTTGGACCAACAATACAAACAAGACAGTATTGAAATTCAGGCTCATAACAGATTCTTAGTGTTTATTCAACTGTCAGGAATCATGGGTAAAATGTTTCACGGCAACCTTCCTACAGGGAAAAAGGCTGAGGGCACTGGCCAGCCTTTTCCAGAATCATCATCATCATCATCAACAATCAAACAAAGTCCTAAACTGTGCTGCTGTGTACTGTCTAAATGACTGGAACATCCTCCATAGAGACAGGCTCTGTAAGAGATCATAGGCCTTCTCTGTAAAATCCCATTACACTCACTGAGCTAACCATTTCCAAACTGGATGAGAAATGCCAAAATATACAGTTTTGACTATTTTCTTCAAAATCATCAAACTTAAATGTAATTTTTAAACATGCATCAATTGTGCAAGTGATAGTATCATAAGATCATTACCTCCAGCACCGAGGTGTGTCCATCTGTCCGTTCATCCGTTTGTCTGCCTGCCTTTAATGGATTTTTTTGTTTAATGGATTTGAACATTTTCTCCCAATGATAAATCTGAACTCAAGAATTACATCTTAGCTCAAAGTGTTGCATTCCATGGATTGAAAATAAGGACAAAGGTAATCAAATCTAGACTGGTGACCTCCTGCGCCTGTACTGAAAAACACTATCTTATAGCAGGGGTGCCCATTGTCAAAAAGTAATACCGAGGAGGGCCACTCTCTGAAGTGACTAGTTTCACTTCACTTCAAAAGTCCCCTTCGGTTGTAGCCGTTTACTGGCCACACATCTTCTGGCTTATATTATAACGACACAGAAAAGTGAAAAAACAAAAAATAAAAAATCTTGTTACACATCCAAATAAAAAAGAGCATTCGATTTATAAAAGACAATTTGGGCCAATTGAGAGGTAAGCCTGAGAGCCACAAAATATTGCTCTGCGGGCCGCATTTGTTCCCCATAGCCATAGTTTGGACACCCCTGGCTTATAGTGATGTCGTGGGAACAAATCACAATAATTTTTGTCCAATATGGAATTTCTTGGCTGAAGCTGATGCCGATATTTCAATTGCCAATTTGGCCGATACCAATTCTGATATTTTGTAACCATGTTTTGAAGCTGTCTACATATATATAAATCCTGCTTTACATGTATGTATTAATCCATCAATATTACTTTTACTTCATTTTGACACCGTAAATTAAGCCTTTCAAATGGGCTTTTCTGTCTGTTTCTAAACCTAAATATTAGTTTGTACAGGCCGATACCGATATCAGTCAAAATTTTAACCATTGGCCGATTCTGATGTTGAGCCGATATATCTGTGCATCCCTACTATCTAATAGCATGGGATATGTGTTTGATGATAAACACCAAAGCCACAGCACCAAAAACAAATGAGGAACAAAACTGAATCTCCAGTCCCTCTCTCAGCTCACTAACCATGCCTTACATATTCTGTGTCTGCTGTTCATCTGTCCACTCTGATCTCCCCATGCACCTTCACTTTATTTTGTAACTTTTATTTGGGACACAGGCTTTTAAGCTGCCATGAACTCCCTGTATTTGTATGTTTTATCCTGGTTTCCATCACAGAGTTTGGCGCCAGCTTCAGGTCCAGCTTGGGTCGGCAGTGGCGCAGTGGGTAGGCGCTCGCCCTTCGACCAGAGGGTCGGTGGTTCGAGTGGTCGGTGGCATAAGTAGCTTACCATCATCAGGTGTGACTGTTGAGTGAATGACAAAATCTTCGGATTACGATTACGACTCTTTATTTTCAATCGTGACTCGGTTAGAAATGTCTTTGTCCGATTTACAAAAAGTGGCCCGGAGGACTGGACCACAGCTCCCAAGATCCTCAGCGATGACGATGACGTCAGTGGTACGTCCAAAAAAACGGCCAAAAAAGGAACGACGCCGGAGGAAATCCTGGCGGCCATTTTGGAGGGAAATTCAAGCGATGAGGAAGAGGAGAGGAAAGGGGGGAAGAAGAAGAAAAAGAGTTTGAATACAAAAATATGTAAAGTGATTTGGGTGTCTTGAAAAGCGCTATATAAATGGAAGTTATTGTAAATGAGAATTGGTTCTCAATTGGTTTACCTGGTTAAATAAAGGTAAATAATAATAAAAAAAAATAAATAAATAAAATGAACTTGGGGGTGGGAGGCAAAACTGGACAAAACTGGGTTAGATATAGCCTGGACTAGGACTAACGCAGGACTAAACTGTCTGTGAAATTAGTATTATTATGACAAAACTTGGATGAACGCAGGTGTAAAACAGGTCTAAACTGAAAGTCTTAACTTCAACTTTGGGATATTAAGACCTAACTAGAATTTGTCAGCCTAAATTATGAATAAAAGAAGTAAAAAGAGATAAATGATTGATGTTGCTGAAGGCTAAGCCACCTCTTGGTCTTGGTGACGTTCTTAAAAGTGTGTGGTCTTCTCAAGAGGAGAACTCTCACTGGCCTTGCTCCTTCTTCTGTCATCATCCCGTTTCTCTAAATAAAGACTTTTAAGGAAAACTTTTTCAGTGAATTCAAAAGCGAGTTTCCTTCCTTCCCACCCTTTGATTTTAGAAGGAGGGTCTAAAAAGGCTCCCATTAAAATTTCGTGAGTAAAACATTGTATCTTTATTTAGTCTTCCAAGTGGTTTGACGTCACGTAATGGTCAAAAGACACTCTTAAATAAACAGACAAAATTGAGAAGCTTCTCCGACAGCTTACAGTTGTCATCTGCTTAAGCCTGAGCATTGTAAACATCCTCACAGCACAGAAGCATGATAGGGAGACTACAACATGCTGTGATTCTGTGATGTTCAGAGGTCACACATGAGATTCAAGAGTAAATGGTCCAACCTTGTGCCCCAACCCAATCCACAAACCAGTGATCCTTAATTCTGGGGTAAATGCTGCATCCATTGAGTCTCCAAACCCTTATAGTAGCTTGTATAGTAAATCCATCCATCCATCCATTTTCTTCCGCTTGTCCGAAACCGGGTCGCGGAGGCAGCAGTCTAAGCAGGGAACTCCCGCCTTCGGCCACCGCCCGATCCACATTGCACCATGGTACCTCCCGCGGGTGGTGGGTCCACGGGAGGGCTGTATAGTAAATAATATAAATATAATAAAGTGCTTGAATATAGACCTGAACTATAAAGAGAGATCTACTAGTTGTAAATGCTCTATCCTCGGGTTAGCACATCAAGGCTAGCACAAATAGGCGTGAAAATGATTCAATCGTAGATTCCTAAAGTGAACATGATATGCCTTCTCAGATGTGCTCAAACTGTTGAGAATGTTTTTCAGATTACTATGGCAATTGAATAAACATAACATGTCAGTTAGCAGTGGCTCAACTAAACCATTGGACTGGATTACATTGCAAATGCTGTTTTGTTGGTAATAAGGATCTCTGTGACGGACACAAGAGTAAACACAGGCTTGTAGTTGGCAATAGGTTAAGACGTGTGTTTAATTTAGCACAAGGGCTTTTTATTTCTTCAACACCAATCATTGAATAACATTATGAAGTCCAATTTATTGAGCTCAGATGTAATATACTGTACGTCTGCCCTTGTTAAAAGATGTTGGCCCCACTTTTGTTTGGAGCAAAGAAGATTTGGTTCAATTTACACAAGGCCTCTGTGCCCCGGGATACACTGAACACAAGCCTGTCAGGACTGTTTATAACACACACTGTACCAACACATCCCTGCTGCCCTTTAAAGGAAAACCCACAGAAAGATTCATGATTGTGTCGAAATCACGGCGGAAATGAAATATACAGAATGTTGAAGGTTGGTCCTTATAGCTGGTTGATGATAAACATGGCGGGGCAGGGTCATTTTCTGGAAAACAATTAAAATATATAATGACATTTCTTTTGTTTATTGTGGATGACTGGAATCTATCCCAGCAACGGTCAGCATAAAAGAATGCTCACAGCACTGAACTTCTTTGATGCATGGTTGTCTTCTAGTTTAGGGTTAAATTTTCTTTATAATGATATGAATACAACAGTAAAAAAATGTACTGTGATTATAGTAACTGAAGGTAAACGTTCCTGTAATATCCCTATCTCGCAATTGTACATAATTAGTGACATTGACAGGATCGAAGGTGGTCTGTATAATTTCTCCATAGGTCTATGCATTACTGCCGATTCCTCCAAATTACATCAAAACCCAAGTTATTTTGCTAACACATGAACAAACCATTTGACACAACGGAACAGAAGAGAGCCAAAAAACTCCTGAATATTTTGAAGCGATACAATTACAGAGATCAAAGACAAAAGCATGTGTTCATTACTCATTTAAATGTGAGTGAACTGATGTGAGATGTTCATAGCCAGCTCTAAAACACGGATAATGGTTATTTTCCCGTCATGTTTTTGTCCTTATAAAGATGTTTCATGACTGTTACTGCGCTTGGCTGTAGCACCTGTGAGGTAGGAGCAGAAGGCAGAGCAGCGGACAGTCATCTGCATTCTCCTCTGTGTCCTTCAGTGTCCACGCTGGCACACTCTCAAAGTACAGTGTTCCGACCATTACACTGGCCTTCCTCCAACTCCACTGCACCAATGATGAATAAATCACAACTTTTACTCAAGGGCGTCCTCGCCGTTCAACTGGATTTATATCTATACAGCACCTGACTGTTAGCATTAGAACTATAGTTAAGTCCTGGTTTAGTCCTGTTTTAGTCTTTATAGAGTCCTGGTTGAGTCTTGATTTAGTTTGGGTTTAGTTCTGGTTTAGTCCTGGTTTAGTCCTGTTTTAGTCTTTATAAAGTCCTGGTTGTGTCCTGTTTTAGTTCGGGTTTAGTTCTGGTTTAGTCCTATTTTTGTCTTTATAGAATCCTGGTTGAGTCCTGTTTTAGTTCGGGTTTAGTTCTGGTTTAGTTCTGGTTTAATCCTGTTTTAGTCTTTATAGAGTCCTGGTTGAGTCCTGTTTTAGTACTGGTTTAGTTTGGGTTTAGTTCTGGTTTAGTCCTGTTTTAGTCTTTATAGAGTCCTGGTTGAGGCCTAATTTAGTTCTGGTTTAGTTCTGTTTTAGTTCTGGTTTAGTCCTGTTTTAGTTTTTTTAGAGTCCTGGTTAAGTTCTGTTTTAGTTTGGGTTTAGTTCTGGTTTAGTCCTGTTTTAGTCTTTTTTAAAGTCCTGGTTGAGTCTTGATTTAGTTTGGGTTTAGTTCTGGTTTAGTTCCAGTTTAGTCCTGTTTTAGTCATGTCTTAGTCCTTGTTAAAGCCTGGTATAGTTCCTGTTAAGCTTGAATTTAGTACACTGCAGACTATCCTCAAATGTCATTATTCAACATGGCATTGTTTTTCCAATATCGTGCAGCCCTATTTCTAGATCTATTGCAAATCAAAACAGACCTCAAAGGCATATAGGGCCACTGTTATTGTTACATACAGTAAGTGGTGCCTTAAGATTTCTTTGCCATCCATGCATTATGCACCAGCTGTTCATGGTTCACTGGGGCGCTTCAATAGTTAATGTGCTAAAATGGTATATGGTTAAAAATTGAACCCCTTTGCTGGACCTATGCACTGCACCATGTTTTTTTCACTTTCCCATGATTTTGAGCGTCATTGGGGAAGTGTCGCCTAGCACCATTGGAGGGTTTAAGGAAAATTTCACAATGAATGATATAACAGTCTTCAGGAGATGTGTTTTTTTCAGTGCTCTGCTCATATGCCGTCAGTGAAATATTTAGGTACATTTATTATTGAGTGATGCCATAATCAGAAATCAAACCAAGCAAATACCATGTGCTCAACAGCCACTTTTGAAATGGAACATGCAGCAGAATCACAGGAATGATGGGTGCAGATGTGTAACAGCATTTTTGCTAACTGGACTTTTCTGAGCCATGTTATAATTTTCCTTGTCTATAAACATACCTGTAGTTGTAATTGTTTTTTTATATATGTATGAGAAAGTAATAGTTACCAAAACTGTAGGTGTAAAAATGCAAAATACTCCAAAAGGCATATCATAGCCCTCCATGTGTCATCACAGCACATCTTTTGGCCTCAGTCGAACCATTCCCAGTGGATGGGCCTCCACATGGTCCAGGCAAAAGCCAACGACTCAGAGCTTTCAGACGCACTCAGCATCAGACCCTGGCTCTGATGTAATCTTCACTGTGAATGTGAACTCAGCAGGCCTCCGTACTCCCTGGACCAGAAGAAAAGTGCTTCATTCTCTGCAGGCCTACACTGTAAAATATGACCTTACTATAGTAAACCAAGGTTTACTTGTGAATGAATGTGAGAGTGAATGGTTGTCTAATTGTGCACCTCAAAGTGTCTAATGATTTTCTTGATTAACTTAACATACTTGATTAACAGAAATACTTGGTGTAGCATTTGCATCTGAGTTGAAGTTTGAAGTGTTAGCTCAGTGCACATATTAAGCCTACAGTCCAAGCGCTCTAGATATGTCTGTTAGAAGGATGAGTGTGGCACAGTAATAGAGAACCCAACACTGAGACGCGTGAACATGCCAGAGAGATGCTCAGTACTAGCTTAGCCGAGACATGCACCGCAGCATCAGGGGCGTTATGAGACAGCAATCTTGATTTGACCTTGCACATTTGTAGTCAACTAGTCTAAACAAAACACGTGTAGCATGCTAGCACCAATTGTTGGGTTTGCAGGTTCTAGAATGTGATGATGTCATACCATCAGATGGGGGTCAGGGGGCAGAATTCCGGAATGGAGGCAAGACCATATTACATTTTCAATGGAGAAATTAGCATCAACCACAAAATATTGCAAATGAAGATGGTTTTGACAAATGACAACCACTCTGCTACATGTAGGTAATGTCAGAGCCTGGTTAAGAAACATTAGTGACTGTACTTTGCATTACAGTTAGCATTTTGGCAACAGGCAAAATTCTTGATTTTTATGTTGTACTGGAAAGTCTTTACATACATGTTGATGACCACAATAGTTTGTTAATTTTATGTTCTTTTTTCCAAAGTTAACTCACTTTTTCTCCAGTTGCCTCCATTCTGGATTTTTGAACATTCCATATGACAAACATTTTATACAGAGCCATAGAGAGCCAATGGACTGGTTTCATTGGAAAACTAGGCAATTCAATACTACTATTAGCACCAATGCCAAGACATTAGGTTTACTATTGTGCTCTGAGGTTCATTACCGGAGAAAATAACCAGCCTCACCACTGCACTTTTGGCTGGCCCTTGCTCTGTATAGCTGTCATAAAGAAAGTTATTTATTTATTTCTTCATAACTCACTCATCCAACGCCCGTAAATGAAGAGATAGCCTCTAATCCACAACGCCAAGTGAAGTCAAAACTCACTCTGTTATAAATCACAGTGCTATGTGTGCATTTTTACATTCAGAACTGCTTTAACTGAGCGTGCATTGCTTTTCATGCATCAGTCAAGAGAGTGTGGTTGTAACCGGAGCACTGAATGTATGCTTAGCTAACCCGGCATGTTAAACGGAGGGGTGAATACAATGAACTTTTATAGGCACTGGCAAATTCTTGGAGACACAAATACAAGGGTTTTTAAAAGCAGACCTCAGCTACTTTCCTGTTCTCGCTGTGGCTTTAGCTCGGATACAGCTGCTGGTAATTTGAAGAGAGGCAGAGCGGAGGCCAGGTTCATTGGAGCGACTGGCCCCGGGTCTGAGGCATGAATGAATGAGGTTACACTGGAGACGCTGAGGTAGCCGCCGATAATGAAGTAATGACAGAATATCTACCCGATTATTATTATACTGCTTTGTTCAGTAGACTGTGCCTTTATAAACCAAACAAACAATACTACTACTTACCCTTGATGATGATGACATTTCTTTGTTGTTTTTGTTTGTATTTTTTATTTACAGAGCTCCCCCTACAGTTCTGGCCCAGATTAACGCAAATAACATAAGTGTATTGTATCTCAAATAATTATTCATGAGCTTATCTGTCAATGTCATATACAGAAAATATACGGCAAAATGATGACAACAATATAGATACAATGGAGGCCTTTTCAATTATGTCACATGATTCACTGCTAATAGAGTTGTGTCATTATGACCTGGACTTGAATAAAGATGAATTGTATAATTTACTCCTCGTCGTTTAGCTTATAAATCAAATCTGACATCAGTGCAGCATTGAGTGGGACTGTAGGGTGATGGGGCTTTTAGTACAGTGGCCTGACATGAACACACAGCCCTCTGAAGGCAGGTGGTATTAGGCTACATGCATTTTGACAGTCTCCATTAGCTAACACTTGACTCTGACACTGCAGAGGGAGTGCAGACTAGCTCAAGCAGAACCCCCTTAAGATTGTGTTTACCTTTTCAGACCACACTGGATGATAGTCTATGTGACAAGGAGAATGTGAGACCCCACCACGAGAAACACACACAACTGTCTGGACACACAACAGGAACCACTTCATAAGTGTTTTTATTATTTAGGGCTATGACCTCTTGTGTGTGTCTGCAAGGAGCTGCTGTATTTAAAATTAAAACAAAGTGACAATTCATTTAGTCTGATGAAGTGATTATAAATTCAATTCATTGTTAATTAGCTGGTTCGAATCCCTGCCCGATCGTAAATTGATGTTGTGTCCCTGGGCAAGACACTTAACCCAAATTGCCTATGTGCAAAATGGCATTCACGCTTCTTTCAGTGGGCCCTAGGGCAACTGTGGCTACACAAGTAGCTTACCACCACCGGGTTTGACTGAAATGTAACAAATAATGTAATTGTAAAGCGTCCTTGAGAAAAGCGTTATGTAAAACCAATGCATTACTATTAAACAGTGGCCAAGTCCTTGAACCAACATAACCTCTATTTGTATAATATTTTTGGTTTTGACCTGATTCAGTTACTCCTGGTTTAATCCTGGCTTACACATATCTGATTTAGCGCTGGTTTGGTCCTTGTTTAGTCCTGGTTTATACCTATTTTATACATAGTATGTATGGGTTCAGACCTGGTTAACCCTGATGTAGCACTTGTTTACACTTAACTATGGTTTAGTTCTGTTTTCGTCCCAGTTTTGTCCCAGTTTAGACCTAGTTTAGATTTAATTTAGCTTAGGATCCAACCACATTTGGGCCTGGTTTAATCCTGGTTTTGTGCTTAATGGTTTAGTTTACAATACAATTAAATCTTCACGAGACTACTGCCTACTGGTGAATGCCCTTCTCTGTGCCGTGACCAGGACCAAACCTACATTGAAAAGTCTCCATCTGGCCCATGTCCACACTGTAATCAACAGAGGAATCTATTGGGTTAGCAGTCTGCAATTACATGGTTTTATAGCACTGCTTCACATTTTGTAAAACATCAGAATTGTTTTTGTAGGGAAAAGGTCTGATAAAAAAACTACATAAACACAGACATTACAACCAAACGCTTTATTAAGAAAAAAGTATCACGGGTCACAGGTCACAGTTACATCTTTTAAGCTTCTCCAAGGGACTATACACAGTTGGTGGAATCATTATCATACTAAACACACTAAACACAATCAAAATAGAAAAATAATAATTAAATAATAAACTCCATTCGTATGATATCGAGGTCACAACATAGAGTGGTTTACATTGTAACGCTTATTCCAGAGTTTTTTGATACCTGCCTGTTGGACGACATTGCTCTCTTCCTGAAGCATGACCCGGGCACGTGTTAATTCTATCGACTCTAATAAACTTTAAATCACAACATTGTTATTGCAAATCCAGTAGAATGGCACAAATAGCCAAGTCCCAGCTGTCCTTCCAGCAGCCATTAGTGTCACTACTGTCTGTCTCACTTCTACTGTTAGCTGTAGGCCACTAGCTGCTGACTTAGCTGGAAAGATGATCGATTCTGTTGGTCACATTGTTTTTCCAGCATCCCTGTTCTGACTCTGTCATTTATAAAGGCTCAGGTCTATGTTTAATTCATATGGACTTCTCCTTAGAGGAAGCTTTCCGGTCTTAGATATAGAGGATGATAATACATGAATGATGATTTATGTTAAGTACCCTGCACATCAAACACATTCTTATGCTGTCCTCACAGATGTTGAGCAATTATATACTAAAGGCAAATCCATTCTCAGGCTATCTCAATGCTTACACCGCCTAGTTATTTTGAAGCCTAATTCTTGTGCTTATATGTGCTGCTGTGTTGGTATTATGTGGGCTTACTCCAAGTTGCATCAGAGAAGCCCCCACTAATGTCTAATTACGCATGGCACAAGCTCTCAAGCTCTTGTCTAGATTGCCATCATTGGCTTCAAAGCAAGGGCTGAAGCTTGTGGTCTGATCTCATAGTATCTATATAATGAAGGCTTTTAATAATTCTCACTTTATTTTTTCTACCAGTTTGATTAATGATCAACTTAATTTTACTGTTGATGAATCACCGCCTGGATCCAGGATTTTTATAGTATCTTCCCAGTTAGTGATTGTGATTGTCTTCTAGTGCTTCAGCTCCACAATCCTGATGAATGGTGGAATGGCGGCAATAATGTGATTGAACTGAGATGCTTCTACATGTGAACCCTTTTGCATAGCATGGTTGTCATCAGTCACCTCATGGAGCACTGTGGCTGAACATTCTTTATGTATCAAGACCGAAAAATGGAAAAACAGCTATTACTAGGTTGAAAAATGAAAGGATTAACATAAAATCTGCCAATACACAGATTTCTACAAGTCCTAGACAGCATGTACAGTGTCTTGGGCTCTGTGGTTTCACAAACATACAGTAAAAGCTATCCATTCTAGCAATCCATGAAGTGAAAAAAACAAGCCCACATTACTACCAAACCAAGACTGGAACGTGTTGAGTGCTAGAGACATTCTTGGAGTGTTAATGTCATTATGATGGCTTGACTGTTGGTCTGCAAACTGACAGACCATCATCTCCAGTGTGGCCCGGGGGCACGCTTGAGAGAGAGAAATGTGCAGTTGTTTAAAAAGTTACATAATATTTTGAGGTGATCATCTCTGACGGTATGAGTGTGGTATCGTGGTGGCGGTGATGGCGGCAGTACTTGTGGTCTAACTGGAAGAATCTAATCACATGGTGCTGAGTTGTGCAGATGAAGGCCTGTGGAGGGATGAGAAAGAGGATGATCTAATGGATAATGTGCGAGATGAACATGAGGCTGGAAAACAGGGATCTCTCTCTCATCTCACATGGTATGGTCGGAGTGGTACCAGTATTTGCAGGACTTGTCAATTGAAGTATTCTGTAGTAAATGTAGCATAATTGAAAATGTGTTTGTCTTACACTAAGCATTCAGTTGTGGGTACATCAATGACTCGAAGGTGAACATCTGGATTGTGTTGGGATCATTCCTAACTCCACTCCTACTGAAGATACTGCATGGTTGGTTTGTTAATCTGTTATTAAGACTGCAATATTGGTTAGTAATGGGCTGACCAGTGTTTTTTTTTTTTTATAAATATTTTCAGTCACTGTCCAGGACCATCAAATAAACTAGAACACAGAAAAAGTACCCCGAAAGAAACCAGTATCTTGGAGAGGACACGCAAACATTACACAGACAATAAAAAATGTGAGTTTTCAACAATATAATCTCACAATTTCACTTGGGCTGAACAACCCCTAACTGCTGCAATTCATTAACGAAGGCCATGGCTTTTATATACAGCAGTATCAGACAAGGACACTGTGTACGTCATGGCCCTGTGAGATCAATAGGCACTAAATGACCACAGTAGATAATTAATGCTTTATCATTTGGCAGTAGTTAATCCCAATGGTAGAGAAGTGGTGGACTGGATAAGTCGGACACACTGTACAGCTGTAAGGTCATCACATCAGTGCTATAAAACACTATTAGCCTGTACATAGGGCACTGATTCCCATGAATGTCTATCAAAGGCTATAAACTACAGTCTGCACTTCCTCTATAGCTCATGTAAATAGCGATGTCTCAGATGTGATTTTGAGTAAATATTTGCAATAAAATATGAGAGAACTGACATTACTGTTTACTCTATTCCAATATGCAGGATGTGTTTGCTGCTGTGGGGCCGTATTTAATTTTTGTTTTAAAATGTCAATGATTTGTGATAGCTATAAAAGTGTATTGTATAGTGTTTGGCTCGAGAAGAGGAAAGAGCCACAGCCAAACAGTAGCATGTGAAGCTGCTGTCAAGTGTCAACAACAAGGAGGATGTCATCAGAGAAGGGATCAAGGTTATCACAAGTGCACTGGTCTTATTTCTTCACATCCTTCTGTCTGTCTCCTCAACCCCCATTCCCCTCACACAGCCATCCAGTCCACCTGGCCTATCTTTGAATGACAGCCAAACACTCGAAATGACTAACCTGGGAGAAGTCAGATTGATGTTTGCAGCACTCAGCTTCACATTTTTACTCTGGGGTGGTTCTATGTTAAAACTATTGTAAAGAAAAAGACTTAATAGGCGATTGACCAGTTAGTGACTACCGTTTTTAGCCATATAGTAACTGATACAATAGTAAAACAATGTAAATAAATGCAGCTCGAGTTCAAAGTATGACCCGGAGGCAGTCAAAGAAGTAACTTTAAGTAAAATATTTTCTACTGTTTTTTTGTTGTTGTATTTTACCCATTCATGGCAGTGGTAGTTGGTGGGTCAGAATCCCAAAGTGTGCAATAGGAACATATTGAATCAGCCCATACATATTTACATGTTAAAATGTGGTGGTCCTCTATGACAAATGTTTGGACACGCCTGGTTTTTATACATTACGTTCAAGTATTGCTAAGGCTGCTGGTGGCTGTTGGCAAACCTTAAACACAGCCCCTTGATAGTGCTGCAAAACCATTGGACCAGACTAGCAGCAGGGTCGAACATATGACTGAAGCAATACAAGATGAGAATTCAACTTCAGGCTGTAGTGAAGTCAGCTGGATTAACCCCAGTCAGGACACAGGATACATGTACCCACTACAGATATAGACTGTGTGAATTCCAAACAGTCAATACAGTCACCTATAGCTGGACAGGTAACACATGCCAATATGACAATAAGCTTGACACTAGACAGCAACATAAAGAGAACTGCATTGAGCTTGACTTTTACCACGAGAAAACACATCAGTGCGGGTAAACAGAGCCATTATAAAGGAGACAATGATTGCCCAAAGACAGAGTGTATGGAGCTGTGGCATGGCCCTGAGAATCACAGGTCTCTGCTGGATGACAACATCATAAAATTTTATTATATGGGACCTGAGCTTTATGCTGTTATCTTTAGTGTGTAACTACAGCGAGTCTGATAGATTCCTGCAGTAAACAGATGTGTCTCATAAACTCAGCTAAAGTCATCTATCACTGTATACTGGGGGCTAAGGACAGTTATGAGTCCTAATCTGACAGGTGATGGGTGATTCACAAGTTTAAGAACTTCAGGACTGTGACAAAGCAAAGAGGTCACAAGCCTTTTGGTGTCATTCTGGAAACATGGAGAGGGCTGGAAATTCAAATCAAAAACACAAAAATAGACCATATTCTAGTCCTCATTAAGGAATCTAAGAAGAATGTGTGAAAATCAAAAAACATTCAATACAGAAACATAACTGTATAACTCAAATTTGCTCACTACTGTGCTGTTTTGGGCAATATTTGTTGATGTACCACAATTGTAAGTGTCCTTAATCTACACAATGTATTTATTTTCCAGGGAATGATATAAATTGAATTTGTTGGATTACTGCTTTTTTCCCTTCTAAATGTAAAATGGTGTTCAGATTCTTGTTCAGCGTCTCTGGACCAGTCTTTCTGTCCTGGGCCAAACATAAGAAACGTGGATTTGTTGTGATGAGAGTGGATTACTTTGTGTTTATTTTACAGATGTTTTCCTATTGACTGGATTATCAAACATTTCCTTCTGATTGGGAATGATTTGGTTGACCTGTTGCTGTTATCCTGTGGTTCTTTTGTGGTTAAAGAGGTATTTCTTTTTGTGTGTGACTCTGATCACTACCATAATAGTAGTATATATGTAACAGAGCAAAACAAAATTACACTTCTCATCAAGTGACCGAGACTGTAAGCACCTGGTTGCCATTTTAAGATACTCCTTTGTTGTCCTCTTTATAGTTTATGTTCACAGACTCTATTCTCTTTTCATGTGACGCAGACGCAGAAACTCTGTCCTCATTTTGACATAAAGACAAAAAAAAGACAAAAAAAGGCTTCAATTTGACTATCTGACCTATCTGATCTGTTCTATTTATTATTTTACTTAAGTCCCTCCCTGGGCCTCTACAACATCAAATCAGAGTTTGTTGGCTATCACTTTGACCAATGGTAGTCAGGTTTTACTTAAGTCCCTCCCTGGGCCTCTACAAGATGAAATCAGAGTTTGTTGGCTATCACTTCGACCAATGATAGTCAGGTTTTACTTTAGTCCCTCCCTGGGCCTCTACAGCAACATCAAATCAATGGAAGCCTGTTCTATTGGCAAATGAACTAAATTTGAAAAAGACCAACCCCACAGGCCCAGTTTAAAGTCAGAACACATAAATCTGAGTTCATGTGACAAGTCTCAAATGTATTTTCAGTCTCTCCCACAAAGATAATGTTCAAAGTGTTGTGCAACAGAGCAGCAGCGTCTACTGTGGGCCGTGTTGCATCATGGGTACTTGGGCTGATGTAAGTCTGTGAACACCACACATGCAGGGGCACCATATGGCCCAGAACATCCAGATTTGAGTCTCCTTCCTCTCTGATAGTGTTCTTCACCAGCAGTCATATACATTGTAAACACTATTTAGCATGAGATGTTTGGTAGATGCTTTTTTATCCTCAGTGAGCCAGTATGCAGAACCTTCTCAAGATCTTAAATTGTGATTAAATAAAAAGAACATGATTCAACAGTCAATATTCGGTAACCATGCTGAATATTTTGATATTGAATATATATACCAGTAATAAAGTAAAAAAGTATAGGAGTTCCTTTATTTATTTAATTGAAATTGATTCAAAATGAATAGTTAAAGTGTAAATTGATGTCATAATATTGTGATATATTGTGCAGTCCGGTTATCTTCTGCCATTTCTGTTTTTCATGGAGACACACATTACATGACAGGACATTACAATGAGCACAATAAACAATATGAACTTTAGAAGGACTATTGCGAATGCACATGTAAAAAGCTAAACGATATAAAGGAATGCATTAATCAAAACCCAGGTGGATTATGGGATGTTGAGTTCTTTCTTTCGGGTGAAGATGGGGCCCCTATGTGAACAGATGTCTCTGCTGTTACGCACATTGCCAAATTTAGATTCAGTCAAACAGAATAAAACCAATTAGATTTATGTGAGTCGCACCCAAGCTCAGTGATCTCCACCACTGCCCCATTTTACACTTCAAAGCTGTATTGACCAATTGGTTTTTATGGTTTCTGAGTATTTTTTATATGGTTAAGGTTTACATGGAGTTCTTCAATAGAGCTGGTGGACTTTTGACTGTACCTTCGGGAACAAGAACAAAGCCTGCCTCTGATTCAATAAGGGTTAATTAAAATAGGCTTGGACACTACAGACAAAGCTCTACATATAATTGTACATACTTCAAACATATTTCCAGTTATCTTCCATAATTTCTATTATAAATTGAGTAATATCTATCCAAACTGAACTATAACGGCAAGGCTCATCATTTAAATAGACAGTATTGGTCCACTGCCCATAAAGAAGACACATAGAAACAGTAGGTAGACCTTGTACCTGATAAAGTCTCCGCTTGGATGGTCTTTTGCAAACATATGTTGATGCAACAAGTGGTTATCCGAGCCAAAATAATTAGTAAACCAGTCTCTGATCACTAGCATCAACAAGGCACTTTTGCCCACAGAATGGTTGCCCACAGGATATCCTTATCACAGCCCACACCACGTTATTTAGGGGCTGATGAGTAGAGAAAGGGCAAGCAGTAAAAATGAGAATTAAAACTGGGCCTTGAGCATCCTTCTAAATTGCAGTTTGATCTTATATTCATCGGTATGATGCAATGTTAAATTCTGATTATGTAGAATGTGTAGAACTGTAATGTGCGATAAACCAAACTCTGAATGGTTGTGTAAGTATGTAGTGATTATTGAACTTTGATAAGTATGAGTGTTGGTAACTGTGCATATGAGTGTACTGTTTTATATAAGAATGTGTATTTTTTAGTGGCTTGTAAATACTAAATTTTTATATACTGTACTATATTGTTCTCCCATCTCCCCCAAATCCCCGGATGGAAATTAGCATTTTGCCATAATCTGGTATGTTTACATTCATGCTGTATAAGCCTGTGTGTTCATTAACATGCACTGTCCCGCTCAAATAAATAAATAAAAATAAGTATTTGAGCTCAAAGACAAGTCACAGTCTACCTAATAAACTGACCATGTGCTGTAGGTACCGATAAAATGCACACAAAAAATCAGCCAAAGTAAATATGTTGTAAATGTTGGAAGTATGTGAGGTATATTTTGGGAGTATTTCTGGCATGCAGCCGTGCGGTACACAGACATGTGAACTGATAATTAGTTTGGGACGTGTGTGAAACGTGACTACATGTGCTGCCTGCCTTGATGTAGTTAACACCTTAATCCCAGTGCTTACAGTATGTGGGAAACCAAATACCACAAGAGTGTCAGGGGTGCACCAGGGCGAGGGAGATAACGCTGATGACATGACAGTCTATCTGGGCCTGACAGCGGCTCGTGCGTCACTCACAACACAAAGTGAGCCACACGCAGGAAGAGACCAGAGGAGGTAGGACAGAGGATAGCTACAGTAACATCAGTGTACTGCATAAAGAGTAATGAGAGGACTGCCAGGACGCTTTGATGACTATAGGAGATCACTTACTACATGCTTAGTAAACTATTAACTAGTTCACCAGTAGAAATAAAAGGCAGATATATGAATGTAGTGTTGTAGTGTAGCCCAAACCAACTCTTATTTAAAGTTTCAGGACAGGATTTTGGTTATAGTTATACAAAAAGTGTAGTGTACCTGACTCTCTATTTGTGCTGGTCCCAAATCCAGATAAAGGGAGAGGATGGCATCAGTAAAGGAAGCCTAAAAGAAGAATTTGCTCTAATAAAAAAAGCTTGAGCAATAGCAGTTGATTTTTTTCTTTAGTCCATCCCTTGGCCTATATACAGCATACTTCAAACCCGAGTTGTGTGGGCTATTACACCAATGGAAAGTGATATCACACAAACTATGATTTGATGTTGCTGTAGAGGCAGGAACTCAAGCAAAACAACAATTATGACAGATTACCTACACCTACAACTAAATACCGAACCAAATAAATATTATAACGAGATATAGTGGGTGCAGTGTGGTTGAGCCGTGTGTGTACATTTTGTGCATTGAGCGGTCCACTTATTCCAGTGAGTGGCAGGAGTGTGTGTGTATGAGGAAGCTCCTGTCTCACTTCCCTCTTTATATCAGTGTATCACAGAGGTCTGTGCGTCATCACAACATATGACCGTGTTTACAGTCAACGGCCCTGTCAGTCACACTGCAGTACTGTGAAATCAGACCCAGTGCACATCTCCACCTGCCATCTGTCCTTCACGGTAATACACCGTAATGGCAATCTGTTTAATTATTGGAGTGAATCAATGAGCACTTAGGGCGGCAGTGGCGCAGTGGGGTAGGCGCTCGCCCCTCGACCAGAGGGTTGGTGGTTCGAGCCCCCGTCCGAGCGCACACTGTCGTTGTGTCCCTGGGCAAGACACTTAACCCACATTGCCCATGAATGAATGTGGTTGTGTGATT